>JAIXMR010000091.1:0-113208 GCA_025677835.1 Sporodiniella umbellata | reverse complement strand
GATTCAAAACAAGGTCTCCGCCTGAAACCCTCTCTACTTATAGTAAAAACGATCATTGACATGCGGTTTTGTGTCACCTTTCAATTTTACAAACGCTTCTTGCCCAACGTTGGGGAGTGTTTAAACTCAATAACCCTGATTTAAAAGATCTAGACAAACCCTACTTGATATCTAAAGAAGGTCTATCAAGAGTGTATCTACTTTGACAGTGTTTATCGATTATGAAAAAAAAAAAAAAAAGGGGGGGATGGAGGTGTGGGTTTCAATACCTTTTAAGGTTTCTTTCACATAGACTAGGTTTTATTTTATTTTCAAAAAAAAAAAAAAAAAAAAAAAAAAAGGGGGGGGGCGGAGGAAGGGTGAGTCAGTGAAAAAAGATTCTAAAGTAACCAAAGATACATCTTTATTAAAATTTAAATTTTTACTTTGAAAACAACCAATTTTTTTTTTTTTTTTTTTTTTTTTTTTTTTTCCCTTTCACTCTCTTTAAGTCAATAGAGTTTTCCATTCCCCTTTATTTCAAAAGAGTGTCGGTGGATTAAAAAAAAAAAAAAAAAAAAAAAAAAAAGGGTAGGAATAAAAACGAGACCAAAGTTTCTGAAAAAGGTGTATGAGCACACATCGATTAGGATAGTTGACATTGTGTGTTAGAAGATTGGAATGCCACTTTTCTTGTGGATCATCGCATGGATTGCACATTGACATAATCGATTGGTGGCACAAAAGTCATTCGATCTCCACCGTGTCGTAGATTTCATAAACAGCCAAAAGAGTAAAGTGGCTATGGAATGGTTTAGAAAAAAGGAGAGCCTGAGGGTAACCTGAGAGGAAATAGTTATGTATATGCATCTCTATCGATAGATAAAAACGTGATTGGATGCAAAAGAAAATGGCCATGTTATAAGATAACATTCACTGAGACTTTAAATAATCCCTTGGGTAGGATTCTATTTTCCGCTTTGCTTTAAAAAGCAACCTTTTTTTTAATCTCTTTTTTTTTTTTTCTCTCTCTTTTTTTTACTTTTTTTTTTTTTTTTTTTTTTTTTTAAAAAAACAAAAAAAAAGCCTTCAACATTTACAGAGCGTCATTGAGGGTCGATGGGGAACGTTCTGTCCAATGAACAAAAAGCAGGGACAAGGGTTCCCAAACACCTTTTACCTACCAAAGTTCGACAGAGCAAAAGTAAAAAGAAACCCGAGGCCACCCAATCAGACACAGTGCATCGGACCAAGAGTCCAAAGGAGAATATCAAGCATCTGGCTTTTACCTGGAGTTATGATGAAAAGCCGTTTAGTATCGAAGTAAAAAGTGTAAAAGGGTCATGCATTGTATTGATAGTGATGGTTAGAGTGGCGATTATTATCTCTCCAACGATCAACCCGAGCAAGACCGACACCGGTTTGAACTGTATGTGCTTCGATGGGCCTTTTCGAGGTAAGCCGGAGGGATTGTTTTCCAGAGCCTTCATGCCCTCCTCCTCCTTTTTTTTTTTTAGCCGACATTTGATTCCACCGGCATCCAAGGCCAAGCTGTTTGAAGGTATTGATGTGTTAGAAGTCAAGTAAGTGGAACGTCCAAACCACCACCACCCTATCCTCACTTTTTATTATTATTTCTACGGAGGGTAGCTGTGGGCCTGGTTTATGGGTGAGTTTTTTTCCACAAAAAAAAAAAAAAAAAAACAAGCGCTGATGTAGGGGAGTGATTAGGACGGCCATCCAATTCTGGACATGGCGCATGATTTTGTCCACTCACGATTTCAATTACTGGATACTTGTAACCTGGTAGATCCCAGGGTGGAAGGGTCAGGAAGCGAATCGAGGTTGAGAAGGCAACATCCGAATTTTGAATTTGTGAACCATAACATCCAACAGAGCAAACGATTACCGTTCGAGGACAACACGTTTGATTTGATCCAACAACGGTTCTTGATGTTTATCTATAAAGAGTCAGAATGGCAAGAGGTTCTGAAGGAGTTCAAGCGGATCCTTAAGCCAGGAGGGTATGTTCAGCTGCTCGAAGCCGAGTTTCCTCCGCAGAGCCTGGGACCGCAAGGGCAAGCGTGGATGGATCAAAGTAAGCAGGAAGACCAAGCCAAGTGATATATTGATTGATTTGATAGTTCGTCAGGTACTTCAAGAAAAGATGGCCGTGGACGGAACGGTAGGTTCACGTCTGGATCGACTTTTATCCGAGGCTGGCTTTCGTGATAATCAAACACGGTTTGTATCGATCCCGATGGGTACCTGGGGCTTGGATATCGGTCATTTATGGAAACAAAACTACGAATCGTTTTTTGATTCGGCCGAACCGTTCATGGCGGAACTTTTGGCGCTCAAGCCGGACCAGTACCGGACCCACGTGGGAGCCATGATGGCAGAGCTGGATCAATACAAGACGTTTAGTAACATCTATCATACGTGGGGTTGTAAATAAATTCTCTATTTTATTATGACGGATGGGATGGGTTATTCTTTTTGAATGATCATTGAAGAAGCAGCACCACCCCCGTTACAGACACCGGCAGCACCGTATTCACCCGATTTTAATAGATGGGTCAACGTGACCAAGATACGGGCACCCGAAGAACTAAGAGAAAAGGGTCAGTCCCATCTACGCCACATGGATAGATTTTACCCAATCGCATGGCCTAAAGCCACGGCACCCCCAGCCACATTCACTTTGGTGGGATCTAATTTCATTATCTTTCTCACGGTCAGTCATGGATTGTATGCGTGTCTTTTTACCTGTTCGTTTACGCGGGCGACGACACTAAAGGCCTCGTTCAATTCAAACTTGCTGATATCGTCTGTGGTCAAACCTGCTTTTTTCAAAGCGATAGGCAAGGCCATGGAGGGAGCGATGGTAAAGTCGATAGGGGCTGTCGCGGCATCGGCATAAGAGACAATACGAGCGAGGGGAGTGACGCCCAAAGCGTCTGCTTTAGCACGCGACATCAAGACCAAGGCCGAGGCACCGTCGTTCAAGGTGCTCGCGTTGGCTGCGGTGACGGTCCCGTCCTTTTTAAAGACAGGACGTAAGGACTTGATCTTGTCAAACTTGACGTTGGTGAATTCCTCATCGACCTTGATCACCGTCTCGCCCTTCTTGCTCTTGACTGTGACCGGGGCAATCTCTTGATCAAACACGCCGGCCTAACAAACAACATGAATCAATCATGGCTGATGTGGGTTACATTTACCTTCCAGGCTTTGGCTGCACGCGTATAGGATTCAATCGCATGTTCATCTTGGGCTTCACGTGAGATGTTGTAGTTTACCGCCGTATTTTCAGCACATGCACCCTAAAGAACGGAATGAGATGCTGGCTTTTGGTATGCATGGTTTTACCATATGAATGTTATTGTAAGCATCCCAAAGACCATCCTTGATAATGGCATCGTTCATCTGTTGATGACCATAGGCAACATGACGTGGGGTATAGAAACTAGAAAAAAAAAAAAAAAAAAAAAAATGTGAATATTCTGTGTTGATGGGCAAACCACTTTACGGAGCGTTTGACATGCTTTCCATCCCCCCTGCCACCATCACTTCACGGTCCCCGGCCTTGATGGATTGAGCGGCCATCATGACAGATTTCATACCGGAAGAACAGACCTTGTTAATGGTAGTGGCCTCGGTGGATTCAGGACAACCGGCACCTAGAATGGCTTGACGTGCAGGGGATTGACCCAGACCGGCCTGGAGTACGTTTCCTAGATAGGCTTCTTCCACATCCTCAGGCTTGATACCTTCATTTGTCTTGGTCAGCGTCACATGCCATCTCCCCTTTGTTGGCCTTACCTGCTCTTTCAATCGCAGCACGAGCAGCAATCGAACCCAGTTGCGTGGCCGAAAAAGATTTCAAGGCACCGTTAAAGCAACCGACAGGTGTACGAACAGCACTTGCAATCACCACATCCTACCCTTTTTTTTTTGAGTGGATGCTTTTTCCCAAAAAAAAAAAAAAAAAAAGACCTTACCTTAGGCCCTTTGCTGGCAGTGGCAAAAGTACGGAGCATCTGGTTTAAAAAAAGAAAAAAAATGTCAATACCTAAAAAAATAATTCCCCCCTCCCTTTTTTTTTTTTTATGTTCTTACTGTTTTACAGGGAATCGTGCGAGAAGTCAACATAGAGAAGAAAAGAAAGAGTAAAAAAAAAAAAAAAAACAAAAAAAAAAACAGAGCCTATCTAACCTTCTTGTGTTTTCCCACGCGCGATTTCAATCCCCGTCTTGTGAAAAAAAAAAAAAGGGGGCCATTGTTTATTAAGCTTATATAGAGAGAGAAAAAAAAAAAAAAAAAAAAAAAAAAAAAAAATTTTTTAAAAAAAAAAAAAAAAGATGAATAATAATAATAATAATAATAACAAGAAGAAGAAGAAGAAGCATGTTCAAGAAACAGGTAAACCTTGTGGTTCTACCAAGACTTTCTGTAGCCAATAAAAGACGATTTCCCAAACTTTACTTTTGGGTTCAGCAGAAGCAGCAGCAGCAAGGGCAGCAGAGAGATCGGTCTGGCCTTCCATAAGAAACGTAGAGGTGATGATACCAAAGAAATAGACCAGGACGGTATAGAGGGCAAAGGTGACGGTATGGGTGACGATCCGATCATCTTTACGGGTCATGACGCTTGGGGGAGGTGGTAGTACGAGAGGGGAGGTGGAGACGATGGCACCGAGACGCTAGAAAGCGTGGTTAGATGAATGCATTGGGCTTTAGAGTGCCACGTACTTCATGGTAATCCTGAACGGTCCGTTTCTTTCCTTTACCTGCACGACGGCTCACTCTGGATTGAGCCCAAGGGTCTTTGGGCGGGATCAAGGAGGCGTTCAGTTTGCTGAGGTGATGAACCAACGACTGGTTTTCGTTCTTGAGGGCTTTTTTAAGGTATTCGAGTTCATGTTGCACCCGGTCCAGATCTTCTTTGGCTTCGGTAGCAATCGATTTATAATAATCCTTTTCATCCAGTACGGTCTTTAACTTTTCCTACACGTAGGTCAAAACAAACAGAGTGGGGGAATGGATTAGGTCAACGTTTAGGCCTTACTTCTTGATCCAACTCGGTCTCCAAACTCTTGATCCATGTTCCTTGGGTGGGGTTAAACTCATTTTCGTTCAACAACAGCGCTTCGTCCAGATCCGTCTTGAGACTATCAATCATCCTCTTTAGCTTCTTGTTTTCTGACCGTTGTTCTGCCAACTGTTGATGCGCTCGGGCAGAACTGGTCAATTCTAACTCGAGATCCTTCTGAAGTCCCTCCAGCCGTTTTCTCTCCCGCCCCAGACTCTGCACTTCTTGTTGAAAACTTGACAGTCGACTCTCGGTACGGACCAGCCTGGCCTCTTTGTCTTTTAAAAGTTCCTGGAGTGCTTGTGTTTCCACTAAGAAGGTATGAGCATGGCGCTAGTAAGAGAAAGGCTCTTTTATATACCACATTTTTCATCAAATAATCCCTTGATCGATAGATGCACTTGTTTCTGGTCTGTTTCTGAACGTTGGATTTGAGAAATATGATGTTCAAGCTAAGCGGTTGGGATCAGCTTTTTTTTTTTTTTTTTTGTTTTTTTTTTTTTTTTTTTTTTTTTTTTTTTTTTTTTTTTTTTTTTTTTGGTTAGGCTTACAGCGCTTATCTGTTCAAGACTCTTTTGTTCTTTGCCTTTGTATTCTTGAATCTCTTTTCGTTGTTTGACCACTTCCAGATGCATGTCATCCACGTTGGTTTGGAGTTGAAGGATACGATCTTCGTTGTCACGTGTCATGTGCGCTAGACTTTTCTCGGATGATTTTAAACGTTGCGTGAGGGCAAGCGAGCGTCGATAGTACCGGGCAAGGTCTTGCGTTGATGTGTGCTGCTGCTCTATGGCTATGTCGGTGGGCCTGGCTAGCTCCTCCGCCTCTTCCTCGTGTTTCAACGGCTCCTAAAACGGGATAAGCCTTTTTCTTCTTTCTACTTTCTGAACCTTTTTTTTTTTTTTTTTTTTTTTTTTTTTTTTTACCACGCGTGGTTTGTTGGAAAGCGATAACCTTCGTTTCCAAGCGGTGCAGGCCTGGATCGAGGTCTGGGTGGGGGCGGAAAGGGAAAGCTGAGGACTGGCGCAGACCAGTTTAAGCAGATGGAGAATATCGTCTGGTGTCATTTCCAAGTCCGGGTTGCTCTTTGTATAAGGCAGAATGGCTTTCTTTTGATCGTCCGATAAAAGTACCATCTGCTTATTCGTCTCAAATCGGTCAATCAACGTCAATACGTCTCTGGTAAAGATCACTCCTCTCCTGCTGACATCATACTGTTGTACTAGCTGTTCAAGCTGTACTTTGAGTACAGAAAATCGAATGGGCTAGAGGGAATCGTGTTATTTTATTGGTTCAAACCTACTCTCTTACTTTTCTGGTTTCCATCCTCAACGAAAATTAAAGAGGGAAAGAAATAAAAACAATAAAAAATGGAAAACGATTTTTTTCTTTCTTTTTTTTTTTTTTTTTTTTGTAGCACCATGAAGTGTTTGCTTAATTAGGAAATTGAACAATTAACTACATTTTTTTCTCAACTGGCATACCCAATTCTTTCTGAACGGCTTGGATTGTCTCCTTATCAGCGCTGTGTTTGCTAGGATCGTCACTTAACTTGACCACTCGCTTTCCGTTGCATTCCCTAAGCTTGATGACGATGCTCAGACTCTGGCTTTTGTGTTCTGGACGGCTTTTTTTTGGAAAATCGTTGGTAAAGAAAGTGCCGATGCCAAAGCTACAACCAATGCCTAAGCCCTCTGCATGATGCTGAAGTCGAACGGCCAAAGCGACATCCAGCCCGTCCGAAAATACGATCCGCTTGCTGTCTGGCTGGATGCCCAGCGAGCGATAGTGTTTGACCATCCTCTCTGCAAACGCAAAAGGGTCACCTGAATCTTGCCGTACGCCTTCGTAGTCCATCGCCAGCGTGCGGTCAAAGTCACGCAGGAACACATCCGTCGTAAAAGTATCCGTCAGCGCAATCCCTAGCTGGTTTGGATACACCGTCCGCCATACCTTGAGCGCCTCTCGATTGGCGCTTGTCAACCCGCTGAGGGCAGAAACTGCCATAAAGAACTCGTGTGCTACCGTGCCCACCGGCTTCACCTCATAGATCCGTGCCAGATGTAGATTGCAGGTGCCCACAAACGTACCACCACCCCCGTTCATCGCCCGCAACCTTCGCACCACCGTGGCCTGCGCCTCGAAATCACGCCGACGACGGGTCCCAAACTCCAGAAACTGGCACCCTTCACTTGCCAACTGTTCAGCTTTGCTTTCTGCCAGCTCTTCTTGACCTGCACGGTCCCAGTCCAGGTCCACATGGCGATAGTAAGCTTCTGACACAAGTGCCAACAGCGGTACCTCGTAAAGAATCGTCTCTAGCCACTGACCCTGGATTTTTAGCTCAAGCGCACTTGTCTGCACATCGTACCCTAACTTGACCTGTGCTGAAGGTCGGAAACGATGCCTTGACAAGTACTCGATATACGCCTTATCAAAATACCCAAGACTCTCCAGAAACCTGGCTTCTTTCTCGCTCAATACCAACGCGCTCAGTCCTATTCACTTTAGCTTCTTCTTTTTTTTTTCGTATCGCCTTACCCTCAATCTCTCGCTTGAGCCATTCAATCGCTGCTACGTTCAACTTTTGTTCAGGCCGTCGATTCGTAAATTCATAGACAACCGGAATCGGCTCTGGATAGTATTTGAAAATCGCTTGTTGCATCGTAAACTTGTACACATCGTTATCCAAAATCGATTGCATTTCTCAAGAATAACAATAACAAAAAAAAAAAAAAAAAAAAAAGGCTATTTATTCACCTCGGATGCTTTATTACGTAGCCATAAAACAACAACTGCAGTTCATCACCATCACCATTCCAACCAATACTTCCCCTGGATTGGGCGATCAAAAAGATTAAAAAAAAAAAAAAAAAAAAAATAGAAATAAACCACAGTTTGACCCGTGGTTTTTATTGAGAAAATACTATACACATCCTGATCTCTATTGCCAACCCGAACCCCTTCCTTCAAATTCAATTCTGCAAAGACCAGCTGATCCTGCAGTTGCCACAAAGCCTGAGGTGGATCGATTGGGGTTCCAAGCACTCTTTTTGTTTTTTTTAGTGTGAAGGGCAACCTAGAATCTCACTTTTTTTTTTTTTTTTTATAGAGGATTTGACTTACTTTTTGAATAGCTACTTCGGGTGTACTGAAAAGTTCGTAACGTGGCATGTTTTCCAGTTCGTCAGGCAAGAGGACGCCTATGCCATCAACATAGGTAAATGTGTTGGTGGGTTCATGAAAGCATAATTTGTAGGCAACGTAAATAAGCAAGGGCTAGGAGAGGGATGGATAAGCGGGCTAGAAGTCTATGTGATATTTACCTTGGATCTCTTTTTCTTTTGATACACGTTCAGAAGGATATTCCATCCGGTTGCGTTCACAATCGAGACATGGCCGTGATGCTCAGACACCGCCAAATCCCAGACAGTACCAGGCACCGAGCAAAACCTGCAGAAACACTGGGCGAGACTGGCACTGTACGATAGAAACCGAACCGTGTCATCCGCAGACGACTGAAGCATCATATGGGAATGCCCCGCCCATGCAGTGGTGTGGATCGGTCCTCGCGAGCGGCTCATTGTAAATGGCACCTGCGGATCCAACACATCCACCACCCGCGCTTGGCCATCCAGACCGGCCAGCGTCACCAAACGGCCATCGACCCGCCCACGCCAAGCCACGGACTTGCCAGGCGAATCCAATACCATACTGGCGCTGATCAGGTGTTGGCCGTACACGTCAGAAGGTCGCGTCAGCGCTGACTGCATATTCCAAAGGGTCAGATCGCCAGCAGTACCGGTCGATGCCAGCTTTTGATGGCCTCCCCAATCGATAGACAGCGGTCTTGAGAAATGACTGAAGAGAGTCGCACGCGCCTTTTTGACACGTACTGTTTTCGAGAGAGGGGTTAGTACCTGACCCTCGGGAGCAAAGCAAACGTACTTACAGTATATCGTTTTTTCGGTCGATCGTATCGCCGCCGGATGAGGTACGACCAAGGTTCGAATCGTACCATCCCCACAGGCTATGGCCAGAATGCCCAACTTGGCTAATCCCTCCTCTGATCTCTAACCAGCAATTGATGTTCAGCGCTTTTGATTTATATATATATAAAAGGGAGGGGGAGGGGAAGGTTTACCTCTTCATAAGTACCGTACGGACACCACTTCAAGTCATAGACCACGCCAAAATCGTGCAAGATGCATAGAGCCAGCACAGGATCCTCTTGCTTTTGTCGTGCCGACAATCGCAATTTCCATAGCTGAATACAATTCTGATACTCGCCTTCTGGCTGGATTTCGTCCAGTCCCATATGTTCTTCGGATGCCCCTCTGTAACCGGAAACGGCAAGGTATTGTACATACCGATCGGATTCTTCTCCTGCTACTTTGGGTACAAAATCAAGTCCCCATGTATTGCCACCCGTATTGAGAATATAACCTTTCTTGTATTGAAAATGATCCTCTTTTTTTTTTTTTTTTTAAAAAAAAAAAAAAAGGTTGGCAAAGGCCTTTTGGGAGTAAGCTTAATCCTTACCTAGCTTAATAAAACCAAGCAAAGGCACTTTTATCTTTGTCTTTTCTTTGATCCCCACATTGATATTCACTTCTTCTTTTCTCGTCGGTAAATAAGGTAACGCTTCGCTGGATACTGTCAGTCGCGTTCAGCTGCCTTCTCTTTCTCTACCTTTCTTTGACCTCATCCCATTCGTTCATGTCCGCATGAACCTCTTTATAAACAACTCGAGTGTAAATCTCTTCGGTATCCAATAAACTTTCAGCATCCGGTCCTTCACTTGCTTCACTTATTTTTTCAGTAGGTGCTGGCAAACCAACCGCTTCCGATCGTTTGGTCATTCTAAAGAAAGAGAGATCTAGAAAAAAAAAAAAATAGACTTGCATCAATGGATAGAAGCGTGACGGTTCTTTTAGCCTACATCAAAATAAACAATAAGAAACATTCTTTAACCATCCAGAGGAGAAAAATTCATTATTCATTTTATTTCTAAACAACTCAATCGGTTCCGTATCAACACCAAGAAAACATATACAGCCTTAGATTTGCTTCTGAAAGAGGTTGATAGAGTTGCATTAAAACATCACTGCAAATAGTTCAAACACAGCTAGGAAACAAATAAATTGCATGTCAAAAACACTTTTCTTTTTTTCTTTTTTTTTTTTTTTTTTTTTGCTTAGCAACCTTACTGTTTCATAAGCCAAAGCTTATTTATTACAAAGAATAAATGAAGTTTGCAAAGTGTCTTGAAACAGAAAGTGTGCCTGAATGGAGAAGGGCTTATATCCACTACAAAAATCTCAAGAAGAAATTAAAAACGATTGAAAAAGTATGTAGAAAGAAAGAAAGATTCAGCTGACCACGCTATAGTATCGTAGACAACATAGCGATCGCGAAGAACATGAACTCGATCTTGCCATTAACACCATGGAGAACCTTCATCCCTCTGTTAGAGACAGTCGAAAGCACACGGCTATTTCCAGAGCCCAATCGTCTACGCTCGAGAACCGAAGAGGATTCTATAGTATGACACCTGGACATTCAACAGAAGACGTTTCGACCTTGTCAGACACTGAGTTTGGTAACCCAAAAAAAAAAAAAAAAAAAAAAAAAACGCCTTATTTCAAAAGGACTCGTTTTCATACTACCTAAACAGAACGTGATAGCCAACGCTCAGTCTTGGATCAAGTATTGAAATTTGCAAGTGAACCCGAACTTGATTTCTTTCATTCTCTTGACGATAATATGAAAACAATTGCTGAATTTTACGACGGTACTTTTAATACATAAGCCCTAACACCATGATGACCATGTGTAACATAGCCAAAGAGAAAGAAGCCGAGGTGAAGTTTGAGGCTTTAGAGATGCAAGTGAAAATCATCAAAGGGTATGCCTTCAAACTTTCTCGTGTGGATGTAAGTCTTTAGAATACATAGATCGGTAGGTATTCAAACCGTATTCTGTTTTAGTCTTGCGACGAAGAGTCTAATACGATCCAACATGCCTTTCATTTTCATCACTGGTTCAGAAGAGATTCCACCACCTCTACTTTACCTAACCTACCCAGTTTACCGCCTAGTATCAAATACAACGGTACCAATCATCTTAACTATAACGTAAGTAGATCTCTTGCATTTCTTTTCCATTGACTCACTGTTTGCTCTAGTTGGCCAGAAGTCGATTAAAAAAAGCCATCACTGAATTCTATCGTAGTTTGGAGCTTCTGAAATCATACAAGGTAAATCAAAAAAAATAAAAATAATAATAATAATAATAGAAAATGGGTGTGTCAATACCATACCTTTTTTCCCTCTCTCTCTTTCTCTCTCTCTCTCTTTTTATATATATATATTTAGACTCTCAACGAAACAGGATTTGGAAAAATCCTCAAAAAGTTTGATAAGGTAAGAAACATCCACCCATCAAGGTATCGGAATCTCAATTATTGAGTCTCAGACCGCAGGATGGAAAGCCAGTAAACTCTACACGCAGAAAATGAGTGAATACCATTGGGTCAAATCTCATACCATCGAAGACATTCTAAATGAAACAGAGGTATATAAAAAGAATCGCCAAAAAGTATTCAACTTACCTATTATCACTCTGTTTTTTCGTTTTCATAAAGGAACTCTATGTTCAAGAATTTGCTCATGGTCATCGAAGAAAGGGTATGACACAGCTTAGAATACCAGAAAAAGATGAGGTAAATAAATAATAAAAATTGGAGGTAGGCATTGATTATTTTAATTAAACTCTTTCAAAAAGCACTATACGCCTGCTTCATGGAGAATTGGATTTTATATTGGCTTGACGGTGGCCTTGTTTTCTCGAGTGATCCAGTTGGCATTGGATCCAAGCGTCCAGGAAAAGATGCCAAACATGTACTTTAGTCTTCAGATCTATGCTTGTTTCTTTCTACCTATTCTGTTCTGTTTGGGTTTTTCGTTGAATACACTTGTTTGGACACGTTGTCAGATCAGCTATAAATTCATTTTTGAGTTGGATCCAAGAAACAATATGGATTATCATGAGTTTGCAGAGGTAAGAGGATCCATACCAGCACCGATGGAGCCCCTTGATTGATTTTTCTTGTAAAAGCTACCTTCGTTGATGCTTTTGATTTTCTCAGTCATCATGTACATTGATTTCTCACAAATGTTTGCACCCGCAGTCCCTTCCGAACTATGCCCCTTGATCTTCTTTGTACTCTCCATGGCCATCCTCACCTGTCCTTTTCCAATCCTTTACGCCTCTTCCAGACGTTGGCTCTGTAATACGTTGGGTCGGATCGTGTTCAGTTATTGCTTTCCAGTCGAATTCAGAGATTTCTTTATTGCAGATGAACTCAACAGTCTGGCCTATTCCTTTTGGACCATCTCTTACTTTTTTTGTGCTTACGTCTATCATTGGTTGGACTTTGGCGACAACTGTCCCGTCAAACTCTTTTGGTTTACTCCCTTCTTGGCCTCATTACCTCCCTGGTGGCGTCTACTTCAATGTCTTCGTCGTTACAAAGATTCAAAAGAAAAAGTTCATTTGGTTAACGGCCTGAAATACGTCACTAGCATCTTGGCTGCTTTAGTCACCGGATTCAGAAGGATGCATAGTAAATTACCAAAAAAAAAAAAAAAAAAAAAAAAAAAACAAATACACAACTTGCTTTTTTTTTTTAAAAAAAAAAACCCCCCCAAATAGATACACTCGTTATGGACATTATCTGGATAGTATGCTGTACTATAAGCTCTATCTATACTTCCGCTTGGGATGTCAAAATGGATTGGGGACTATTAGAAAATAAAAGTAAACACTTTTTATTACGTGACGACCTAGTGTTTTACAAATGGGTAAATACAAACGTACCATGAACAACCACTTATCATTTGATAGACATATTACCTAGCAATGCCTATCAATATCCTGTTGAGGTTTGCATGGACTCTTAACATTCTAATCACATCTGCATCAAGTGATACAGTAAGTTTTATGGTGGCTTTATTAGAGGTGTATCGCCGTATCCAATGGAACTTTTTTAGATTGGAAAAAGAAGTAAAGAGAAACCTAAAAAAAAAAAAAAAAAAAAAAAAAGCTCATTCAAAATTAGCATATCAATAACTGTGGCAATTATCATGCTATTAAAGAAATTCCTTTGCCATTCGCTTTCTCTGAAATCAGCAAGACTTTCACCGACCAAGAGGAAGGTCGCATTCAATTACCTGTCGATATCCATTCAAGTCACGCATCGGCTATTGTTTCTACTGAGCCTATTGGCTCTTTCTATGGTCGTAGGGATTTCGAAAATAAACCAGATCTAGATGAAAAGCAAGTCGAGGTTGACCTCGCCAAGAGTTTAAACCACAAGGCTTCAAAGGTAGGCCTTGTCCTCGAAAGTATTCGCTCTCGCACACTGGACGGAAGCGGCACAGAAGAAGAATTAGAAGAAGACGACGACGATGATGAGGACGATAGTGATTAGTCAAATAAAAATAGAGCTTTCTTTATTTATCCTAATACTTTGGAAACCACTTTTCTTGCAACCAACCCGCAATGATCTGTATCGTAAAAATAGATTCTGGGCAGAGTTTAGGTAAAGCAAAAGCAAAAAAGCCGTGGGCGATATTGTTAATACGAATGGACGTGGTATCCACATTGGCTTGCTTCAATTTCACGGCATATTCTTCAGTTTCATCGCGCAAGATATCCTCTTGAGCAGAAATCACCAATGCGGGCGGTAAACCCAGCATGTCGCTATCACTAGCACGTGCAGGACATAAAAGCGGGCTTTCATAATCTTGCTCGTTTTCTACATGACTATCCCACATGTACTTTAGGGTAGCCGTATTCAAAAGATCAACGTCTCCATATTGTTTGTAGGACTCTTTTTCAAAGTCATGATCTGTAACAGGGTAAACAATCACCTGTTGCTTGATACAATTATCTTTTTTTCGGTTACAAAGAACTAATAAAAGCAAGAGCCAAAGTTAGGCTTTTTTTAACTTTGTTTCGTCTTACTTGAAATAGCTGCACTCAAGTTTCCACCTGCAGAGTCACCTGCAACAGATAAACGAGAGAGATCAAAGTTGAGAGTTTCCCCATTCTCCTTAACCCACTGAAGAGCTGCATAGCACTCTTCCAGAGCTACAGGGTGCTTTACTTCAGGACTAAATGTATAGTGCGGAAATACAATATAGGCATTTGCACGATTGGCAAGCTGATAAAACAAAAACCCTTTTTTTTAAAAAAAAAAAAAAAAAAAAAGTTCCCTTACCTCATGCACCATTTGGTTGTTAACTATATAGTCGCATGTCATCCAACCTCCACCATGACTATGGTTATATACAACAACCTGTTAAAAAAGAAAAGAGAAGGGAAAAGGCTTACATGTAAAAAATAACAGGAAGTACTTTGTTTTCATGTCCCAAAGGCTTGATGATAGAAATAAGCACCTTTTTGTCATCAAATTCTACGGTTCTGTCTTGTCTGTGATCTTTATCCAGAACATGGGGCTCGGAAAGCTTGATGAAAAAGCTACGAAGATTATCAAGAGAACTAGCTTCTTCTTTGGATACACCAAGTGTGTCAGCAATTGACTGAAGCGTCTTTTGGGAGACAGGAACAGGAGGAGCGTCAACGGCCATGATTTAGCTTGTGAATGGCTCAACAACTACAAAAAAAAAAAAAAAAAAAATGTAGAAAATCTATACTCATCGTATGCCTTATATAGCTATTTCACGAACATTGAAGCTCTACATTTACTACAAACTATAATGTTTGTTTGCATAAAATTAGATTATCAGTGTAGCCTGTATGAGCTGTAGTTTTCATGTTTAAAAAGATTGCAGAAAACTCTTGTTTTGTATAGTACTCTTACTCTATACCTTTAATAGCTAGCACAAAAGTACAATAGTACCCCTACATAAACTATAACATTGCTCTTTGAAAAAGACAAAGTTGATCTCAGTCAAAATAACATAGCCATACGCTTTTTGACTGTCTACAAGCCCTTTTTTTTTGAAAGACCGTCAGGGGAAGAAAGCTTTGAATTCATGAGTTTCATCAGACAGGCAAGTATAGACACGATCCTATAGTTATCTTTCAAACTTTTTTTTTATCCTAGAACCAAGAGCCTTTTTACTTTAAATTCTAAACTTATCTGCAGCAGCCAAACAAAAATCTAGCGCATCATTGAGTTAGCATCAGAAGTTTTTTCAATGAAAGTTCTCTCTTTTTTTTTTTCTACTCATATACGAGCGATCTTGTGCTATACTAGCGCTCTCTGGATTAACTATAAATATGCCTTTGATATTTTTTTTCAGATATGTTCTTGTCACTATGGACTGATTAAAAAAAAAGGGGGGGCTGAACCTTTTCATAAAAAAGTAAAAGTCATATGGCTTTTATCGTCAATATTTTCTTGTTTAAACCTTTAGCCTAAATTTTTATGTGCTGATTGAATATGTAGTTGACGTGTTTAATCCAGAGTTTATTATCATTTTTTAAACTTCAACTCCCCCCCCCTTTTTTTTTTATTGTTAGAGAACTAAAAGTTACAAAATGAACTAGATATCCAAGGTGAATGATAAAAAATCTGTTATACTGATGGTTGTATTGTCGTATCATAGTAATAGACAGATTTCATTTACCACGAAGAGATTTGAAAAAAAAAAAAAAAAAAAAAAAAAAAAAGGCTTGAGAAATCACCAAAAAATGATAACAGGAAGTACCTTATTACTGGGTTTCTCGGGTTTTACAAAAGGTGGTTTGATTTTTCTACCATTTGACTTAATTAGTCTAGCCTTTTGATTCTCTCACTCAAACTCGTGATAAGAAAAAAACATTACTGAAAAAAACGCGACACCAATTTTCGAGCGTAAAAAATTGTTTTTTAGATACGACCAAAATCCTTATAGCTACTTTTTTGACAATGCTTCCCAAAGGTAGAGATAAAGTAGTAGACTTTTTCCTTTAAAATAACAGAGCTGGCAACTGGTTTTTTTTTTAACTGACTGTCGTTTAAGACGAAGATACGATATATTTAAAGCCTTGGTTTGTACAACATATTGTTTCACACTATCTCTTAACGCAGCTGAAAAGGTGTTATCTTTTTTTTAAAAAAAAAAAAAAAAAAACGAAACAAAACATGCCTTACAAAACATTAAAAAACGCACCTGACGTTCGTTCTTTAAGAATTTACATCAATCAAAAACTAAGTCGTATATGCAATTCATTTTTTTACTACGTGAAGTCCGTATATATTTACATACGTTTGTTTGTATATAAAAACTTCTTGATTTAGTTGACATTAGGGTATTGTCGCATATGGTTTAAATACTTGTCTTGAACATTTATAAAAGGAGCCAACTATATGGATAGACATCGTTGTACTTTCTCTTCTAAATTTATTAACGGTGTTGGGCCTGTACTGTATACTTTCGTATACATAGTTGGCTCACAATCTAAAGCCTAGCAGGAAAATTTAAACACTACAATTTCCCATACGATATACTATTCAACTATGACTTGATGGATAACTCTTTTATATAAAAAAAAATATAGTTACGTACTACACTAGATAATAATACATTTTAAAAAGACTATCACATCAAACAATTTGAGTTTTTTTTCAAGTCTGTGAACAATGCTTTAGATTCACTCATTATTATTAGTAAAATCACTTTAAACATCCATGAAGCTCTAGTATATAACAACTATGATGTAAAAGATGCAAATATGGGAATAGAGAGCTAACTGAAAACATATTTTTGATAGTTTTTACTCCCGAGTTTCCCTCGTTTTTTTTCTATAGTGTGTGTAGACTACTCACGCAATAATAGTCCAACTTGGTTATTATTTTTACTGTCAGTTCAGTTCATTTATTGCACTTATTTTTTATTTTCATAAGAAAAATTTGGAGGTTTATACTGATCAGTTAAACCATTTGGATTTTAGCCAATCGCTTGTTTGTTGAAGAGCTTGAATACCTTCAGCAGAAATATCAGGTGTCGCAAAAGTAATAAAACCGTGCTCGACTCCATTATAGCGAACTGAAATAGCTTCTACGTTGGCTTTTTTAAGCTTCTTGGCATAAAGCTCACCATCTGTTCTTATTGGGTCGTTTTCGGCCACAATCAGCAAAGCAGGAGGCAAGCCTTCTAACTCTTCTAAAGTCGCCTTCAAAGGTGTCACTAATGACAGCTCAAAGTCGCTTTCGTCCCGAACGTAACTATTCCACATATAAATTATAGACTCGGTATTCACTACGTCATTGTTTCTGTGAATCTTTTGAGATTCATTCTCGAAATCGTTGTCTGTAGCCGGATAGTAAAGTATTTGCTGTTTGAGTCCTGAGTTGTTTTTTTGTTTACAGAACACTTGGGTGATTTAGCTTTTTTCTATCTTTGATTTTTTTTTTTTTTTTTTTTACGTACAAGTAAATGCAGCTGTCAGATTTCCACCAGCTGAGTCTCCAGCAACAGCAAGACGAGATGTATCAAATTTCAATGTCTCTCCACTTTTTTGGATCCATTGAAGAGTTGTATAGCACTCTTCCAGTGCTACAGGATATTTTACTTCAGGACTTAGCGAATAATAAGGGAATACGATATAAGCCTTTGCACGATTAGCTAGCTAAACAAAAAAAACAGATATCAATTAAAAGTAAAACCAGGATTTAGGCACAAGCACCTACTTCATGAAGCTGCTTGTTATAAAACAAAATGTCTCCCGCAATCCAACCACCGCCATGTCTATTTTTTGTCAATGGATATTAAGAAAGAAAATTAGCTTCTTACATATACAAAATAACCGGGAGTATTTGATTGTTGTGTTCTTTTGGTTTTATAATAGATATTTTGACTTTCTTGTCCTCTTCAATCATTCGGTCTTCTCTGTATTCTTTATCGAGCTCATGATAAGAAGAGACAGCACCAAAAAAAAGACGGTAGTTTTCGAGTTTAACGGCATCTTCTCTTGACACACCCACAGCAAGGGATACTGCTTGAATAGAGGATTCGCCTAAAGGTAAGGGAGGAGCAATAGCCATTTTTTTAATTGAGAAATAAAAAGTAAACAATTGATAATACCTATAACTTAAATACTTTTGTTTATAGCTACCCAGTCCAAATTTGGGCCTGGTGTAACAAAAGGATATTTGTAATCGACCTCCTCTACCTTTTTTTATAGTATCAAAGAGATTCAACAACATAGGTATTTTTTCTTTTTTTATGAAAACGAAGCTGCGTATATAGAAAACGCTTTATAGGAATTCCTACAACTACATTAATCAATAGCGAATATTTTGGGTATTAATAATCAAGGTTCGATCACGAACGCTGGAGTCTATTCTGACCTAGACAAGCCTGAATTTTTCTTACTAATTACTATGATGTCTTTTTTCATATGTATACAATCCATCTATTAGCTTATAATATGAAGATCCAGCTTTTTGTTAAAAGCAAAAAGACTTTGTCATTTAGCAGCGCATCACATCTTGTATCATTCACTCTTCGCCCAAACTCATGTGCAAGCTAAACCTCAGAAGAGAAAAACCATATTAGTCAGCTGACCCGCTGGCTGATTATGCACCCATATGTCTTTATATACATTACTAGTAACACAAACTGGATTGAATAAAATATAATGGTAAAGGGTCTTGAAACAATAATCGTTTAGGATTTTATTTCAACGGGATAATTTATCTTATGTGCTAATTCTATAACAACCAACAGTGAGTATACTGACCATTTTTGTTTGAGTTGGTTGTTTGTTTATTGAAGAGTTTGTATACCTTGAACAGAAAATTTAGGTTTCCTAAAAGTTACAAATACATTTTCAAATCGATTATAACGGATTGAAAAGTTTTCACACCAGCTTTTTGAAGCTTCTTTGTATAAAGTTTGGCCTCTGTTCGCATTATTTCTACCTCTGCCGAAACCGCAAAAGCAGAAAGCAGCCCTTCTGGCTCTTCTAAATTTGCCTTTCAGGGTGTTATCAGTAGTAATTGAAAGCCGCTTTCGTCCTGATCATAAATGTTACAAAAGTGCAGTTAGGCTGGTAAGTTTGTCAATTTTGAAAAAAATAAAAGGCAATTCCTGAAAAATGAGTGACATTTGCTGAAAAATGTTTGATCGTTAGTTGACAAGTAACTGTCGTTTTTGAAACGGCACGTTGTCTTTTTGAGCTAAATTAAATTGGCATTGAATGAAGAGAATGACAGCTCAGACTCCATAGAGTATTCGGTCAAACATACGGCTTAAAAAATTACTAATTCAACTTGGCGACAAAAAAAGGAGCCAAAGACTTCCTTATTTAGAGCTTATTTAGAGAGAGAGGGAAATGAGAAAAGATGCTTGGACCAAACACCATCATATATAAGATCTTTTTTTTGGAGTCACGGACCCAGCCAGCATACTTGGTGTCTTTATGAACACCTGAGGCCTCTTCGCTTGGTGCCTCTCCTTCAGAAGCTTCTTTTTTCGAGATTTTTTAGTCAAAGATCAGAGTTTCGATTAAAATATCTTTGATCAAAATGGTTTTCATATGGAGATCTTCTGAAATTTAGAAAAAAGAAGCTTCTGAAGGAGAGGCACCAAGCGAAGAGGCCTCAGGTGTTCATAAAGACACCAAGTATGCTGGCTGGGTCCGTGACTCCAAAAAAAAGATCTTATATATGATGGTGTTTGGTCCAAGCATCTTTTCTCATTTCCCTCTCTCTCTAAATAAGCTCTAAATAAGGAAGTCTTTGGCTCAACAAGACTTTTTGTTTGTAGGGAAACTTTGGTAGTTTCGGTTTTATTTAAAGTCGAATTGACAGAGAGTAAATGTTTTTTTTTTTTATAAATATACAGGTAGTATATTGGGGATATCGGATATCTATTAAGGTTCCCTTTCAATGCAGAGCTCATCATGGAGCGACATGATAGACTTTTCAGCGAGTTGTATCATAGTATGACTAAGAACCGGGATTTGATGGAAAATAAAGCTCCATCGTGCTTGCCATATATGTTGGATAACACAAGCTATTATCTGTTCAGTAGTTGAGGAGAACGCCAAAGCAATTTTAGGGTCTCTGATTGAGAACTTTGATAATCTTGAAACACCTGTTAAGATGTCAGACGCTAAAAAGTCTGGTAGTTTAACCCAGTTTTCATCTATAAATAGACCGGCTATCCTACCCCATACTGGTTGGATATGTTGGCATGTAAAGAAAAAGTGGCAAATTGAATCCTGCTCGAAAAAACAGATCGGACAGAGCGGTGAGGGAAACTTTTCCGGCATTAATCTATGGAGCAAACTAGTATGCGCTACTTTCTTGTGTATAATTTTATACCAGATAGTTCGTGCTCTAAGAGGAATTTGTAGTTTCCAAAAGGCGGTCCACAGTAGAGGAGTTAACGATTCACCGTTAGCTCAAAAAGACAATAGTTATAGCCTGCATTAGAGCAACTGACATTGAATTGAGGCCAAGTGACATACATCCCTTTGTCATGACATACAGAACATAGCCCCTGATCTTAGATAAAGGAAGCAGTTATTCTTTATACAAGCATAAACCTATATGCAAGCTGAGAACAAGTTGATTTTGTCTTATATCAGCAATAAAACCTATAAGAATTCTACTGGACTTTTTTTTTTTCTATTCAACTTCGACCATAAAAAAGATAGTTTATTAACTGAAAAGTATAATGATAACCTCAGATTTTAAATAATTCACACTGATTCCAAGAACCACTTGTCTTTTAACCATTCACTAGTTTGCTGAATGGCTTGAATACCTTCAGGGGAAATTGCAGGTGTTGAAGTAGTAACAAAACCATGCTCAACCCCATTGTATCGAACTGAAACAGTTTCTACGTTAGCTTTTTGAAGTTTTCTAGCATAAAGCTCGCTCTCTGTTCGTAATGGATCCATCTCAGCTGCAATCACCAAAGCTGGAGGTAGCCCTTCTAAGTCTTCTTGAGTTGCCTTTAAAGGCGCCAACAGTGGATATTTAAAATCGTCTTCGTGTCGAGCATACATGTTCCACATATATTTTAAGGTATTGGCATTCAAAAATCTATTATCCTTGTACTGTTGATATGACTCAGTTTCAAAGTTGTTGTCTGTAATAGGGTAATAAAGTACTTGCTGCTTTATCCCTTTATTTTCTCTTCTTTTAGATAATACTTGAGATATGTTAGATTTTTTTCTATCTACATATATACTAACTTGTAAGTGCTGCAGCAAGGTTTCCACCAGCTGAGTCTCCAGCAACAGCAAGACGAGATGTATCAAATTTCAATGTCTCTCCACTTTTTTGGATCCATTGAAGAGTTGTATAGCACTCTTCCAGTGCTACAGGATATTTTACTTCAGGACTTAGCGAATAATAAGGGAATACGATATAAGCCTTCGCACAGTTAGCTAGCTAAAAAAAAAACGAAAAAAAAATAGTAAATAAAAGCAAATTTATGCACAGTGTTTATACTTGCCTCATGAAGCTGTTTGTTATAACATTTGATGTCCCCAAGAATCCAGCCACCACCATGTCTAATTTTTTTGGTAAGAAACTATAAAGAAAAAACTTGCCTTCTTACATATACAAAATAACGGGAAGTACTTGGTTGTTGTGTTCTTTCGGTTTTATAATAGATATTTTGATTTTCTGCCCTTCATATTCGATAATACTATCTTTTCTATATTCTTTATCGAGCTCATGGTAAAAGAAGATAGCATCGTAAAAGAGACGGTAGTTTTCGAGCTTGACGGCATCTTCTTTTGACACACCTAGGGCAAGGGATAGCGATTGAATAGTGGCTTCGCCTAAGGGTACAGGAGGAGCAATGGACATTTTTTTTAGTTGTGAAATGAAGAGAAAATAATTGATGCATATTTATATTGATCAGTTCGGAATGAATCCTGGTGTAACAAATAAACAAACTTTTGGATCACTCTCATTATACACAAGGCTTTTAAATTATACACAGTACAATAGCTGGTTTTGTTATCGACAAAAAGGTTTATTTTTACTGAGCTATTCAACCTTTTGTAAGTCTCCAACGTTTAGTTGTATAGACTTGGGTCCACTTTAAGTAAAGTCGAGTGCGAATAAACAAAGTACTACGATATGTTTGAGTGAATACCTTCTATTCTATTGTTGTCTTGAAAACTTTATTTATTGACACTTCAGATCAATATCTTGAAATTGAAAGCCTTTCTACCTATTCAAGTTTGATTTCTCTTACTGTTTTATAGTCGTACCTAAGTAAACTCAAAGAAACAAATAAATCATATGACTTTTAAAACATGCGCAGTAAAAATCTGTACTTTTTTTCGATCTGAAAAAAAAAAACAGGCTCACTTTTTTCTAAAATGCATATAATGTATACGTTCCACTGCAAACACCTTGAAAATAATAAGTTGTTGAACTACTCAATGCTGCCAAAAAATTGGAGCTCAAATATACAAAAACAGTCTGTAAATCCAATTTGTATACATTCCGAAATCTAGTTTATGCGCCTAGATGTTAAAAAAGGGAGAAAAGGATGGTAAAAAACTCGTGTGTTACGCATTTCTTTTGCTCTCTTTAAATCAATCACAATTGTCCGTTTTTGATTAATTGTGAAGCTAGTAAGGCTTTATTATTTCTATTGTGTCAAACGCGTTTTTTTTTTCTTCAGTTATGTACAAATCCATTCAATGGTATAACCAACTTTAGCGCATCTATTGTAACGCAGGCGCTTTTTTTGGAGGAAAGAATCGGGGCGTTTGCTATGAAACATTTTTTTTAAGCTAAAGACCATCAAATAGGATGCTCTTTTATCGGGCATTAGGAAAGGTTGTAAGATGTGCTTATCTATAAACATGGCTTTTGTTTTAGACCTAAAACCAATGAACTGAAAGAATTACAATAGCAAAAGATTATCTTTATCCGTATTTAAGGTAGTCTTACCTTAGTTTGGCAACTACGTTTCACAACTACACCTCAATCCAAAAACTGCCTAAAACTGCTTATTTCCTAAAAGAAAAAAAAAACTCAGCTGTGTGAATCCAGGACACTTCAAAGTAAAAATGAACAATAAAAGCGGCTTTGTTGTTCGTTTCTTTTTCCTTTATTTACAGACAAAAAAAAAAAGAAAAAGAAAGAAACATGACCAAATATCCCCCTATTCCTTTGACTCCCGACTTATTGCAGGCAGTAAAGAGCGTCCTTGGAGTCTCTGAAGAAGAGGCTACCCAGCTTGATGTTTATCGCAACTTTACTGATATGGTCAGCACTCCTGATAAAGCCGACGAAAAGTTCAAAGAGGACTTGACAGCTGAAGTAGACAGCAAAAAGGTGAAAGTTTCTATTATAAAGCCATCAGGACACAACAATGAGGTACTTCCGGTCATTTTGTATTTGTAAGTTTTATTAGCTTCATTTTATTGTCATTTTTTCCCCTTATAACATTAGTTCTTCTTATAGACACGGCGGTGGGTGGGTTTTCTGTAACTACGTTACGTTTAGTAAGCAGATGCACCAGGTAGGAGTGTAGCAAAAGTATCGGTTCTTTAGTTTGTTTGTTTTTTGATTGGCGTTTTATATCGGCCTTTAGATGGCTAATTGCGCAAACGCTTATGTTGTATTCCCTCATTACTCGCTCAGTCCTGAAGCAAAGTATCCTGTAGCTTTAGAAGAGTGCTATACGACTCTTCAATGGATGCAGAAAAATTCAAAGTCTCTAAAATTTGACCTATCTCGACTAGCGGTTGTAGGTGATTCTGCTGGTGGTAACTTAGCTGCTGCACTTACTTGTAAGAAAAAAAAAAAAGAAAAAAAAAGGCTAATATATCCTAGTACTTTGCAAACAGAGGAATAACAAAGGAATTAAACAGCAAGTACTGTATTATCCTGTAACTGACAGCAACTTTGAAACAAGCACGTATCGTCAATACACAAACAGCAATGGCCCTAACGCTAAATTTATGAAATACCTATGGGAATGCTATGTTAGAGATGAGAAAGATTACCATTCCTCTCTTGTAGCCCCTCTAAAGGCTACTGACGAAGAATTGGAGGGTTTACCTCCTGCACTGTTTGTGTTTGCCGAAATAGATGCTTTGAGAGATGAAGGGGAGGCCTATGCTAAAAAGCTGCGAAAGGCTGGTGTGGATATACTTTCCGTCAGATATAATCAGGCCGTTCATGGATTTGTTACATTTGCTTTACCAAATATCTCTGCCGCAGGTATTGCTGCTATTCAACAAACGGCTGATTGGTTGAAAAGAAGATGGTTGGGGGACTCGAAAATTTGATTGAAATATTGTTGTAAACCCTTTTAAACTTCTTAACAAAAATAAAGAATACAACCCGAAAAACCATTTGGTATTAATTGATTAAGCTTTCCCAAAAAATTTCGAGGAGTTTCACGCATCTGTTAGCATTATAAACTTCTTAAATGTGTAGTTAAATACAATACTTAGGCTTGATACGTATAATGATATTAGTACATTGGATGGTTTTTTTCTCTCTTTTATTTTGCTATTGTATATCAGAACTTGTAATTTTTTCTCCATCTTCTATTTTTTTCGCAGCTTCTAATCCTTTCAAAACAGCAGGGCCAGGACACTTATCGGGAGCAAAATGAACAACAAAGTCACCAGATTTGTAAAAAGAGGGGAAGGTATTGAATGTGTGGTCGTCTTGGTCCAGCAAAAGAACATGGCTTTTATGCTTTTTGAGTTGAATCAATTCCCACATGGCACCCTGTTCATAGTTAGACCCCAAATTGTACCATTTTTTGAAGCCTTGAACTTCATTGAGAAACTGTCGCGACCATTCAGTGTTGCGCATAAAGAAAACACCAGCATTGATAAGCTTATCTCTCGAAGGCTTTGCAATCACCAAGTCAATATTCTCCTCAAACATGCGAGGACCGTCAGGATATTGGCTACGTAAGGTGTCCAGTATGCCTTGCACCGTATGTTCTGGGTTCATGATCACTGCATCCATATCCATCCAAAAGATCCAGTCATATTTGGGCAATACTTTTTGCACGACATCAACCTTACCCCACACAGGTCTTCTTTTATCTGCACGAAGAGATTGCTGCTCAAATTCTGTTGAGCGGGCAACGAAGGCATAGTTATGACTCAATGCATACTCTCGCTTGTTGTCAGCAGCGGGAGGAGCAGCTCTTTCCATACAGGAATCTGGGTAAATATACGAGGATGATACAACTGCAATAGTTGCTTTTTCAAGAGGCTTGCATACAGAGATTGTACCGAGATTTAGTCTTTTGACCAAAGCAGCAAAATCAGAATCTTGGAAGACATTGGCTACAGAGACTGTCATATCAGCAATTCCCTCTACATAGTTATTCCATGTCACAAAGCGCTCTTGCTCCCCCAAAAAAATAGGCAAGCTAAAGTATTTGCTTAAGCGGGCTACTTCTGCTTTAGTCCCTATCTTCTTTTCAAAATCAATAGCTCTAGTAAATTCAAAAAAGCTTGACAAGAGCGTAGAATCGGTGTCTTGATTGGAAACATCCGACTGGTATTCCCACATTTTTTCCAATGCGCTTGAGCCGGCTACAAGCGTATTTGTGTACTTAGGAGAGTACCAGACAAG
This sequence comes from Sporodiniella umbellata, assembly GCA_025677835.1. Taxonomy (NCBI): domain Eukaryota; kingdom Fungi; phylum Mucoromycota; class Mucoromycetes; order Mucorales; family Rhizopodaceae; genus Sporodiniella; species Sporodiniella umbellata. The sequence continues at coordinate 87,527 of JAIXMR010000091.1, read as the reverse complement.
ATCTGTGGCAAGAGTTGTCAAAGGTAATTTTCCTTTTTCCGCATCAATGGTTTGTTGAATATAGTTCAATTGTGTGAAAGAGTAGGTATCTTGAACTATCAAGAAATCGAATGTAATAGTGTTTTTCTTGAGATAATCTTTGGCCTATTGATTTTTTTTTCGTCAATTATGCTACATATATCAACATGTCTACTTTGTACTTACCCATTTTAAAAGAACATCTTGGTTGTATGTATCGGTCTTGACTTTAATAAAGTCGTTCCATTCCATCTTTTCTGTCTCATAGGAGCGACGTTCTGCGGTTTTTGTTTTGGGTAAGTTACCGTAAAGCCAGAAAAGATACTGAACACCCTTATCTCGTTTCATACAAGGCTCTAGGTTATCATTGAATCCAAAATAGGAGCTTCGAATCAATTGACGACGGCTCGAATGATTGATGTCCGAAGCAACAATGATAAAGTATTTGTAATGTTGCTGCTTGGGTCGTTCAGGAGTCTCTATAATCAAATTGGGCGGTTGCACAGTAGTGGGCTTAGCAGCGTTAGGTGTTTCGGTGGCTGCAGGCGTCTTTTTTTTGGTAGTAACTTCGACTGGGTGATTTACCAATATATCCTCTTCTTCTTCTTCTTCCTCAGGCAAAGGCCTATGAGCAACTTCTGGGAGACTATCGTCTTGATGAGTGGAGCTTACTGCATTTTGAACCCGGTTAAGATCGGCACTAAACAGCAACACAAAAAATAAGGCGACAAGCAGTAACAGAAATATTGTCCTTTTTCGTCGACTCAAGCGAGACCCTCCAAAAAGAGACGGCTCTGTTCTTCCGTTGCTTGTAAATGGCAACTCAGATGAAGCCATAGTAAGAGGGATGAAATGAAGTGTGAAAAAAAAGAAAGAAAAAAAAACTGAAACTAAAACTGTTTCGGCTGTAAAGACGTTTCTAACTCAACTTCTGGAAATCTTTTTTTTTTTTTGCCAGGTCAGGTAAGATAAAACTAAAATACAAAACTGATTTAGGGCATACCTGAGCTTTTCAAGAGTACATTAGTTACTGCAAATTTAAATAGAAGCCAAAAGTCCCCATTGTTTAGTATGTATAAAATACTGTGTTCCAAAAGGTTTTTTTTTTCTTTTCTAGGTAAAAAACACTCTCTGCTCTTACTCAATGTTTTATATTTTTACCTATAACAGAGCCCTATAGTCTATGCTCTACTATTTTCTTGGGTTTTTTTATGAAAGATGGCAGTATCTGCTCGTATACCCATATGTTATCTTTAAACTGATTTTGAATTGGTTTTCTAATTATAGTCGAAGTAAAAATAAACTGCCAATACCGTAATCTACGCTTGCTGGGGGTTTCTATCAAAAAGCAATTTTGTCGAATGCTATTTTTAGTATTGCATACAAAAGTAATGGCTAGATTAATATACTCTAGAAACTGTGAGCACAAAGTAGTAACAAAAAAGAGAGAGTTTCTCAAAAACAAGCACTATACACCTAATAATAATAAAAAAGCCGAAAAGCAAGTTTTAGAAAAAACCCGGCTTTTCTTTTACCTTTTTCTTTGGTGTGGATTACTAGCTTATCTCTGCTTGTCTATTTCGTGTGCTCTTTGAAATATATATGTAAATGGCTATAGCCTTTTTATGTGTTTTAATAAACCGTTTTGTTCTTAAAAAAAAAAAGCATCTATAAACGAGGTATTTAAAGACTAAAAAGCGATCTCAAAGCTAAGAAACAATGATGGCAAATGTTTTATTTTTGAGAGAAAAGAGAATAAGACAGGGTACAAAAACTCTGTCCAGCAGAGTTGAGTCTAGTTGGATATAGGATTTTTGTTTTGGATCCGGTAGTATAATGGGATATCCCCTCCTGTTTTTAAAATATGTTGTCTAATAGCAGCTAATGTCATGGCAGGTGTAAGCACTGTTTCTCCACATAGTATTTCAAAGCAGGAATCGTTTTCAGTCTTAAGCTTTTCGGCTACATAAGATGTAAGCTTTTTTACTCGGAGCATCCGATTAGCTAACAATCGATTGTTGGGGCTATATATACTTTTTAAGAATTGAATATAAAGAATTTTCTGTTTACCCTCCTGGAAGTTCCTCTAAACCGCTATCTGTAGCTGGCCTCAAGATAAAAGTAAACTTAACCGCGTCTTTTGCGGGTATTTTGTTCTACAAAGCCATAAACAAAACTGGAAAACAGTATATACATATATGAGACCTACATAAAGAAGAAAAGAAAGCAGCCAAGATGGCGCTACTTCGATAATGGAATCAGAATCCCTACTGATAGAGCCGATAGTCCCACGATACAAGTCTACACCTGTAGATGCCTCTGCACTTTCTTCTGCAATCATAACGATAGTAGACTCTGGGATATTTAAAGGAGGGTATTCATCAATATCAACAGGCGTATACACCTCAGATTCACTTTCTTCAACCTCTTTCAACTTGACTGTAGTAGCTTCCTCAGTTGTGTTTATCATGGGTGTTTGAAGAGCTTGGGTTGTAACTACAGTGTTTGGTGACATGGTTGAACTAGGCTGAGGTGTCTCTACCGCAGGTCGATCCTCATTGGTTAATGTTCGGCTCAGTTTGGCTTTTATAGAGAGACTCTTGAGTCTATTGATGAAGGTACCACCGGATGGTGATGCAGGCGCGCCTGAAGTAGTTAACTGAGAAGCGGATTCACGCCTTCGAGGCGTATGATGACTACCGGAGAAGTAATCCGGTTGGGGACTTGAGGCAGGCGGTGCAGTCATTGAGCCTGTAGATTGAGGTACTTGAGGGGATGGGGGGATATTGGGTGTGTGGTCTGTGGTGCAGCTATCTGTTGTTGGAGGCACCTTCAGTGCTTCAGCTTCCATCTGAGGTGGTATAGCAGAAGACATTTGATCAGATGCTCCATTTCGCTGTTGTGTTGCTTCAGATGAGTTTTGATTTGCTTTATTTTTTAGAGAGTCTTCTTTTTCAGAAACATCTTCAATGTAGCGCGTGTTTCCATTGTACTGATGCTCTAGCTCTATTTTGATGAACTCTCTAAACAAACCCCCTAATACCCACTTTCCTAGATTTACTAAATTTAAGATATTAGCAAAAAACACATATTTTTTTTTTTTTACATCTGTGTTCTTCTCGAACGTTATAATCACTTGGTAACTCTATTTCATCTTCATACAGCTCACAATCGAAGCAAGTAGATTTGTGTAACTGTACTGTAATTGCCTAAACAGATTAGTTTCACAGCCTAAAAAAAGAGTTACATACCCCTATTTTTGTATCAACAGAGCACCAAGCTGGAGAGCTTTCAAGACCATTGACTTCTAGAGCAACGTCTTCTATATCTCTTTTTCCAAAATTTTGGGTTTTCAAACATTTTATTAGATCCCACATAGCCACCTCACCATTTGTATCTTTAGTTAACACTTGACATCTGTTCTGAAGCATTAGGTGAGATACAATACCCGGTCTACCTATCGAAAGATGTTGATTAGGCTTTGATTTGTATGGAAGTATTTACCTTCGATGGTATAGTCAGGATCATGCCTTAAAGGCGCTATGCTATCCTGATCATCATCGTTTTCTTCATGATAGCTTACAGGGATTGATAAAACAGAGCCCGCATATACTGTTGTCTGGTCGCTTGCTATATACGAGTTGCGAGCAGGTGACGAAAATATATCCTTGTCTGGTTGAAGCTTAATAATGGACTTGGCAGGTATTTCGGGGTTCAAGTCTGAGCGCGGCAATACTTGGCGACGATTGTGTGATGGTACAGATAACTAAATGTAATTTAGTTATATTACGGTACTTTTGAAAAAGAAACAAAAGAAATATGATTTACCCATCTATTTATACTTGAGCTAGAAGTTGCAGTCCACACATACGTGTCGTTTAATACTACTATCTTTATAAGAGCAGAAAAGAAATTAGCGAAGCGCTTGAACAAACATCCATTGCATATTACCTTTGCTACACCAGAATCTTCTTTGAAAAGCCCAATACTTTCGCCATCACTATTGGATACAGCTCGACCTGTTATTTCTGTCCTATTTACTAGACCATCTCGCGAACCTGAATAAAATGTCTTCAGATCTGGATGTTTAGAATACAAGGACCAAACAGAATCCGAATGAGACTCATAGGTAGCTAAACATCTTCTAGCTGCCACAGACCATAGTTTGATGGTAGCATCGGAGGACCCTGATAAAATCTAGAAAGAAAATCAGCTTTTTTTCATAAGCATCTCCGCTTGTAAGAGTTACATGTTTTCCATCTTCACTGATTAACAATGCTCGAATGTTATCGGTGTGGCCTGTTAGTTTTCCGATACGTTTTCCAGATTTAGGATCCCATAGTCTAACAACTTTTTCTGGTGACCCTGACACCACTATTGTTCCTGAAGGGTTGGCTGTGAGAGCGTATATAGAGCATTTGCTAGCAGAGTGATGCAATTTATCTAGTAGAGGCAGAGCTTTAGAAATCCCGACTTTTTTTTTTCACTTTGCGTATATGCTTGCTTTGTAAAGCTTCATACTGTTTTCTTTAGATCCTTCGGAATGTATATTGGAAGGTCCAGTGTCCATTGAAATAATTTCTTTTGCTTTTGAGATATCCCAAATTTTAATTTTTCTATCTAAACCTCCACTTGCTACCCACCCTTTATGGGATGCATAAGTCAAACACTTTGCATAGTCTGTGTGTGTTCCAATTGTAGTTGCTGTCTTTGGCTGGTCTTCGTAAGGCTTCCAAGCTTTAATTGTTCTATCTGAAGAGGCAGAAACAACTACAAAAACGGTTTTTTAGATACATATTCTTGATACTGTTGTCACATTTTCATCATTAAAATGTAAACATATAGCATGTTGTTTTTGTATTACCGCAAGTTCCCTGTTCGCAAAGAACAATATCGTTCACCCAGTCAGTATGCATTTGAGAAAATGCTTTACAGGATGTTTTTTTGTTGGCTTCCTATTTCACAGTTCTATAAGCTCGTTTTACTTTTGCTTCTTAAAGCAAAAAGAAACAGTAATCAAAGTACTAAATTTTACCTGAGCTTGTCTGTCGACAAACCAAGACTCTTCGCCATTTCTTTTGTACTCTTTTTTGAACTGAAAAGCCAGATCCCAACTGGCAACTATACCATCCCTGCCTGCTGAATATAAAAGTCCGCCTTGGGCCGAATCCTCATTGCTGCTATAATGTTGGTCGTCGATTGCCAACGAATTAACGCCAAGGCAATGAGCTTGCTCATCGTTTCGAGATTTTATTACGTAAGAAACCTTACGACGAGTTGTTGTTGTCATGAGTAGTTCTGAAATGTACGACGATCTTTTTCCGCTGATTATTCCGCTTGTTTTTCTTCTCCTTTTGCTTTTTATTTGCTTAAGCTGCTGTTTTTTTTATCCCTTTTTTAAGGCTAAGGCGAAAAGAACAAAGGAAAAAGGGACTGAAAACGAAAGCCAATTGAGAAGTAAAGTATTATATATAAATTATAGCGGAGTCAATATCGCCAACTCTAATCTCCTGGGAAAGCAGTGCAAAGAGAGAAACCAGAGGACTGAAATATAGAGAAATCAGCTATTGGACCAGTAACCTTTAATTTTACGACTTCTCAGTTCAAGAGTATGCGTTTACAGTTTTTTTTTGTAGTTTTTCAGTAAGTATTTGCTAATCGTTGGTTATTTTTTTAAAAAAAATCATGCAATATCCTTACATCTTTTGACAGACAACTTTTTTTTCTCCCAGACGCAAATGGCTGCGACTATATTCGGAAAACCGAAATATATATTTACACGATATATAGCTATAGATGTTGTGGCTGATCAGAGAGATTTTTTCAGATTTACATTGCGTAACCATGCGCTACAATAACCAACCTGAGCAGCTTTCTAAGCCAATTAGGTTTCACTCTTAGTTACTATGTAGCACTTTATGAGCAATGGGCTTTTTTTTTTTTCCGAAAACCACGTTGGTATTTAATTGAAAAGCTCAACGCACTTAAATTTAAACAACTTCCAACAAAAAAAAAAACGCTACAGTAGCTTCACTGAGATTGGTATCACTACCAGAAATAGACATTTATTCTAGCAGCTATATAATTGTACTCTATTGTTGTAATTCAAACTCAGGAACCATGCAAGTCCAAACTACCTAAAAAAGTAGGCAAATGTTTTCTTTTGGGTTGTTGTTGTTACTATTTCTTTATACTCGTTTCTCTTTGTTTTTTGTTTTTTCTTCAAATATTATGATATATTCTATCCCGGAAAGCTTAGAAGACGTTAGTCAGGTTTCGATTAATACGGACGATCTTGGAAACAGTCGCTGGCATACAATTCTACGTAAAATGTCTATCAAAGGCACTCCAGAAACTGGAATTGTAGGAGTGGAAGAAAAGAGCCCAGAAGTAATGATAGCAGAAACCACGTTACCTACTGTGCAAGAGTGTATGAACGAGGAGAGATCTGAACAAGTTACTAGCTATTTTGAAAATCCTTTCGAAACAGATGGCAGTATTGCAGTCAACTCTCAAGTATCAATGTCTTTAAGTACTACCCCATGTGAAGATAATGGTAAAAATAACACAACAGCTCTTATTCTTATGTTTAGCTTTTGAGTAGAGTATTATAATGTAGAAGCCACTAAGCCTAAGATGCAATGGACAGCATCTTTTGAAAAAGCAAAGCCGATAAATCACATGAGACTACACACAGCTATTGGTACAGATATGATATCAAAGCTGTCTTTGGCACCATACTATCCCCCAGCTGTCTTACCACCCTACCTTTCTTTGTTACTTAAAGACGAGCGTGGCAGAAAGCCGGTATGTGTATATATTTATTACACCATTGTCCTAAGTAATGAGAAACTAACGAATCTTTAGCCACCTATTTTATTTGACTTGCTATACGTAAATAAATTAAAAACAGATTATTTTGCATATATACGGAAAATGGTGCATCCCTCTAATCAACGTCATTCTACATTTTTAGACCGATATAACAGAATCGATTATTGATCAAAATGGCACACATAGACTCTGGACATTTCGTATCGAACTACGATATGGTGAAATCAAGTGGGCGGTTTGTAGGACTGTTATAGAGTTCTACAACCTTTATCTCACGCTCAAGTTCAAATACATTTCTGGGCTCATCTCTGATCCACCACCTTCTTTTCCTAGTCAGCTTGCCCTTTTAACAAATGCCGCGCTTACATCCATGCGTATTTCCAGAGAAGAAGACGATGAACACTGGCGCGATATAGCACTCAAACGTCGCGATGAGCTTCAAGTCTACCTCAAAGAGCTTATTGAACGATCTTCTACTACGATCAACTACGAGCTATGTGAATTTTTAGAATTAAGTGCTATATCAATTGTTAAAGATATGGGATGGAAAGGGAAAGAGGGCTATCTAGAGTACAGCACCACCCCTGAGTCTTTTCAAATCAATATACCTTGGCAAAGATTGTGGAAGAAAGAATGGTTTATTCTAAGGGATAGCTATATTTTGTTTTGCAAAGATGTAGAGTCAACCTCAGCTACTGACGTATTTTTATTCGACAAATACTTTCATGTAAGCAAAAAGAGTCTAGGAAATGCAACATTTGGCTCGGTTCATTTGGTTTTATCCAATTCCACTCAGAGCATTGAAATAAAAGGCTCACCCTCCAGACATATGGATGAGTGGGTTGAGAACCTTGATAAAGTACAAAAAGAAAGCCCATGGGTAATGAATCATCGTTTTGGATCCTTTGCCCCCATAAGAGAAAACTCCAAAGCAAAGTGGTTTGTAGATGCACATGGTAACTAAACAAAGAAAGTTAAAAAAGCAAGATCAATATCTGTTGACGCATTAGCGTTAAAAAAAAACTTTCTTAGATTACTACGAAGCTGTCATCCAAGCTATATTATCTGCCAAATCAGAAATTTTTATAGAAGACTGGTGGCTGGTTAGTAAACAGTACCGTTTGTTTCAAAAATACTCATACTCATATAGAGCCCGCAACTAGTAAATTTTAACTTCTTTTATGAAAAATGTGGTATGCACGAAAACATATTTAAGCTTGTATACAAACACTAGTATCTGAGGCGACCACCTAAGGGCAATGAAGAATATCGGTTGGATAGACTGTTGAAACGAAAAGCCGCTGAAGGAGTAATGATTTATATAATTTTATACAAAAATGTAACAGTAGCGCTGCCTCTTGATTCAAACTATACGAGAGATTGGATGCAGACTGTTCATCCAAATATTCTTGTTCAACGACATTCCAATTTAGCTAATTCTCCTTTTTGGGCCCATCATGAGGTTTGAAATCAGACATTATCTTATTAGTAGCTTTCAAACTAATCTAATTTATGTGTTCCTCAGAAAATACTCGTGATCGATTATCGTTTAGCATTTGTAGGAGGGCTGGACCTATGTTTTGGGTATACTTTTTTTGTTATAGTTTAGAAATTTTAAAAATCTTGATGTTAGTCGATACGATACTTCTTGTCATAATCTTACAGATTGTGCCTTTAGTGACTGTGATAGTCAAGTATTTCCAGGGCAGGACTACTCTAATCCTAGAATCAAAGACTTCTACAAAGGTAAACTGACTTTTAGTTGTTTCTTTGAATTCAATTTAACCTATCTATACAAATCAACAATTCAATAGTGAGTCAGTATAATACAGAGTTGATTGAAAAAACATCTACTGCTCGAATGCCTTGGCATGATATTCATACAGCCATGGTTAGTGTTGCTGTTTATCAATATAACTTTATTTAACTTTGATACAGGTTGGTCTACCTGCTAGAGACGTAGCTAGACATTTCGTACAAAGATGGAACTTCGTCAAGCTGACCAAACATAAAGATAAATCACTTTTTCCTTTTCTGCAGCCTAAAGGCGAATATGTTGCATCTAAAGATGAGGAAAAGTTTAAAGGTTCATGCAGAGTACAAGTTTTAAGAAGTAGCGCTGAGTGGAGCCTGGGTATCAAAAGAGAGGTATTCCATACATTACGCGTCAATAGAAAATAGTTTAATTTCCAAAAAGTATTCAATCTATAGTGCTTATATGGAATGTATTTTTAAAGCCAAAAGCTTTATATATATTGAAAATCAATTTTTCAGTAAGAATATTTTTGGTTTGTCTTTAACGCAAAATAATCACATCTCATACTATAGTTACAACCACAAGCCCTGAAGATAAGCTAATAAAAAACAAAATTGGACAAGCACTTGTAGAAAGGATCAAAAGAGCGCATAAAGAAAGGCAGAAATTCAGAGTAATTGTAGTGATACCAATTGCTCCAGGTTTCGAAGGGGATTTTTCTCAGCCAGATAGAAAATCTATGCCTTTGCGGTCGGTAGCACAATATCAGTATAGATCAATCTCACACGGAAAAAATTCTGTGTTCGAGCAACTAAGGGCTGCTAACATACCAATACATCAATACATTGGTTTCTACAGCCTCCGAGGATGGGGGAAAATAAAAAAGCCGCTTTCTTCACCCAGCACACTGCTTGATGGAAAGAAAAAAAAGCGTATAAGATCAAGGACAAATACAAATTCGGATGATAATGTAACAGAAAAGCAGAACATGTCTTATTCAGACGACGGTAGAATGGACTATGTTACTGAACAAGTTTATATTCACTCGAAACTTATGATAGTCGACGATAGAACTGTGATTTGCGGCTCAGGTACACTCAATTATTTGTGAATTTTTCTTAGTAACACTTTTGAAAGCCAATCTAAACGATAGGTTCATGACAAACTGTTTCTTTTTTTGTTGCGTAATATAATAATAACCATGTTTGTATGCTTAGGTCACAACTGGGGAATCGGGACTCAGAAATTGCTGTAATAGTAGAAGACGAAGACTTTGTGGAGTCGACAATGAATGGCCAGCCTGTAAACATTCATTCAAGAGAAACGAAATATTGATCATACATTTAATTAGTACAAAGCTTCGAGGTATGCCCTAACACTGCGGAATCAGTTGTTTAGAGAGCATTTGGGACTGGAAGCTTTTCCCAATCTGGAAATGTCAAAATCCAATTTAAAAAAATATAGTAGTACTATAGACCCTCTAGACGATAATTTCTATTTCAATCTATGGAGAAAAGCAGCAGAAAAAAACACTTTAATATACAGGGATTTATTCAAATGTGTTCCAGATGATACAGGTTGCCTTTTTTTTTTAAAAAAAAAATACAACAAAACGTTTTTAAACTTACTATCTTTTAGTTCACTCTATTGAAGAGCACCGGAAATTTGTACCTGACCCTGCTCGTATTATGCCTGGTCATATAGCTGAGCCATGGAAATTCTCTTCAAGTGAGATACAAAACAAGCTTAGCCAGATACAAGGACACCTGGTGCAGTTTCCCGTTGACTACATGAAGAACGTCAATATGACTTCTTCAGTTATGCAAGAGGCTGTTCCTCCCATTGTTTTTACCTAAAAAAAACACGACAAAAGTTGTTGAAAGAAGCTTTTGATATAAATATTAAACTGGCTATGATATTATTCATCTGTTCTTATGTGTATTGATTTCCTATTTAATCTCTTGCAAGTCAAAAAAGTACATACATCTATAGAAATAAATTAAGCTAAAAGAAAAGTCGTTGGAACCACTAAGCCTATAGTTTTTCTTTGAACATTTACCAAAAGAAATAACTTAAAACAAGGGGTTTTCGCTCTTGGTAAGAGTGCATGCTACAGGCCAGCTAACACTTTTCAGCACCCTGATTTTGGCTTCGTCTGCAAATGACCCTACGAAACGGTTCAGCCTATAAAAAATTATCAAAGACGTCATTTAATAACTCTTATTGCAATGTTATCAGCTAATGAAGTCTCTAGAATCTGAAAGATACCTATCAGTACCTAATATGTACAGTCATCTACTCTCCATTTTAATCGGAACTTGAATCGTGTTCATTATAAGTCTTTTTTTACAAAGAATTTGTCTAGATTTACTTTTCAAGCATTTTGTTGTGGCTGTATACTGAAGTTTTTAATAGTATTAAAAGCTGTATATATTTTGACACTACATATGGCGGTTTTGTATGAGATATGCGCTGTTACAACTCACTTTTTCTGTGATACAATAAGCGGAACTTGAATAATGAGAAATTAATGTACTGCAATCATTTGAGTATAAAACCACCTTATACATAAAGAAAATTTAGTACAAAATGAGTACTCAAAACAGAGCCTGGGCAATACAAAACTGAGCAAGAAGTGTTTTTTTCAGGGAAAATAGAGAAGATAAAAAAAATAAGTATACTGTGTCAGAGTCGAAATTTATTAAGATACTTAGCAGTTATAAAATGGGGAGTATTTTTGATCTTGGTCGGACTATTTCCGAATTGTTTCTCAATACAACTTTTTGTATGAAGTTTTTCTGAATACAATAAATAGCAGACAAAAAAAGTTTTTACCAAAGAAAAAAAGAACAAAGAAACCTAAACAGCCTTACATTAAGCATCGTATAGCCAGATAGTTCACTGAAAATGATAAAGCCCTTAGAATCTCTTTACAACATCTATACGATCTACGTCCAACATCCTGTCATATCAAAATGGCTAGGGCTTGCTCTTTTTCTCTCTATGTTCCTCAATTCGTATTTACTGAACATTACCAAGCAACAACAACAAAATAAAAAAAAAGAAGTTTTTCAAGAGAAGGTCAAGCAAGAGCCTATAGTAACTGTGAAACCTTTAGCTAAAAAGCCTGCCAGGCCAAGACGAAAATCTCATCATCATCATCCATCTGACATCGTTAGACCTATCGACGAAATCGCTACTTTACTTGCTACACCAGAGTCCTTATCTGATGAAGAAGTAATTTTTGCCGTACAGAGTGGTAAGCTTGCTTCTTATGCGCTTGAAAAAGTACTTGGAGATTTTGAGCGTGCTGTTACTATTCGACGAGCCTTGATTTCTCGAGCTTCTACTACACAGACTTTAGAGCATAGCCTGTTGCCTGTAGAGAACTATCACTATGACAAGGTTATGGGTGCATGTTGCGAGAATGTGATAGGGTATATGCCTCTCCCAGTAGGTGTAGCAGGTAATCAAAGCTTAAGAAGAAGAAGAAAAAGACTAACAATGTTACTGTTACATTTACAAAAAAGGGCCCATGAACATTGATGGTGATATGATACACATTCCTATGGCAACTACTGAAGGGTGTTTAGTAGCATCTACTGCTCGAGGATGTAAGGCTATCAATGCGGGTGGAGGGGCTATTACTATTGTGACGGCTGACGGAATGACTCGAGCACCTTGTGTTGAATTTCCAACTATTGTTCGTGCAGCGGAATGCAAAAGATGGATAGAGCAAGAAGGGGAGCAGATTATTACGGAAGCTTTCAATTCTACCTCGCGTTTTGCCCGTGTTAAAAAACTAAAAGTTGCCGTTGCTGGCAAGCTAATTTACCTTCGTTTTTCCACCACAACAGGGGACGCTATGGGTATGAACATGATTTCTAAAGGCTGTGAGAAATCTTTATCCAAGATTGAGGAATATTTTCCCGATATGCAAATCGTATCTCTTTCTGGTAATTTTTGTACCGACAAAAAGCCTGCTGCTGTAAACTGGATTGAAGGGCGTGGCAAGTCATGTGTTGCAGAAGCCATTATTCCTGGAGCAATTGTTGAAAAAGTGCTTAAAACGACTGTGGGTGCATTGGTAGAGTTAAATATCTCAAAAAACCTTGTAGGTTCCGCCATGGCAGGTTCAGTGGGCGGTTTTAATGCTCATGCTGCTAATATTTTGACAGCTGTTTATTTGGCTACTGGACAAGACCCTGCTCAAAATGTAGAAAGTTCTAATTGTATGACACTTATGAAGGCTGTTAATGGCGGGTCAGATCTTTACATATCTTGTACTATGCCTTGTATTGAAGTGGGTACTATCGGAGGCGGTACCATTTTGCCCCCTCAACAGTCAATGTTGGACATGCTTGGTGTGCGTGGACCTCACCCAACAGAACCTGGAGCAAACGCTCGCCGATTAGCCCGTATTATTTGCGCTTCTGTCATGGCCGGAGAACTCTCACTCTGCGCTGCTTTAGCTGCCGGGCATCTGGTTAAGGCGCACATGGCACATAACCGTAACATACAGAACCCTTCCGCTGTTTCATCCCAGCCCAACGGAAGTAAAGGTTTACCGGGTAGCTGTATTAAATCATAATATAAAAGTAAAGACATATTAAACCCTAATAATAAAAACTTAATCTGAAAAACCATTGATCGAAAAAAACGTTCCTTTTTTAGAAGTTACACAACTCTACAAATGTAGCCTTTTCTATATAAAAAAATTGTTTATTGTGGCCAAATACATCAGTGTATTAAAAGAGGCTCTTGATATAGTCAGCAAACCCAGGTGTTTACGTCACGAGAATTTTTTTAATTACTATTGTCTTTTGTTGATACCATTAATTATTACAAGTAAATCGTAATACCAGATTAAACTGTTTCTACTTTCTGGTTAGCACTTAGAGGTAAGCAGCTTGTTAATAAACTGCTGTAGTCAAAAAATCAAAAATGAGAATTTGCAATCACAAACTACTCATATTTAATATATACAACGCTTTTTTGTGTTTGCAGTGTCTCTTACTGTAAAGCGGGTTCTGTTATTGAGATTTACTAATCTAAGCCTAAGATAACCGAAAACTTTCTAGCTGTTACACAAACCAGACTTGTTAGTACCTGCAATCATAAACAGCTCTATCTCCTTATTTTTATGCTTATAAACAAATGCTTCCATATGTTTAAAGCGCTTTTATGAATAGACACTATGTACACCCAAGCCCGCCAACTACCTTATTCAATGAATAGGTCCCTCTATAGTCACTTTTAATTAAAAAGTAGGCAATAAGTCTGAGCCTTTATGTTATTGTATGTACTTGGCTCGTAAAAAAGAGTATTGAGCATTTCGGTTACACATAACTAAAGCAATTCACATTGCTGGCAGTTTTTAAATCGATTTTTTTTTATTTATTCATTTATTGTCTTTGTTTTCCAAATCATTTTTTTATGACAAAAGTTGTAGATAAAGCAATCTCTGGTATTGGGCCGCTATTTATTGCTATTGCGGTACTACTGCTTGATATGTGTGCTCTCGCATACTATTTAGTAGTGTTTCCATACAGCCATTCATGGGCAAACACTTCTATATTATACAAAGCTTATAATGGCTTGACTTTGCTCTTTACACTGTATATAGTTTACTCAATACATTTCCACTACTACATGGCGATTACCACTTCTCCTGGAAATATGAAGGAATACAGAAAATCAGATGTAAAATGAACCGAAAAGCTTTTCTTAGATCAATATTGCAATCTAATAATCATTAAAACAGAGCAACGATGCCTCGACAGGAACGATGTTACTGGAAATGGAAGAGCAAACTCAATTCCCTAAAATATGCGCAAAATGTAATTATACATCTCAAAAACAATTTCAAACCATAGTAAAACAATGATGTGGCTGAACTTCTTCAATAGGTCAGCTGCCAAAGCCCGAAAGAGCCCATCATTGTAGTGTGTGTAACGATTGCGTTTTGAAGTTTGATCATCATTGTAAGTTCTTTTTATTATTTTGCAAGGAAAGAGTGCCCATTTTATTCGACAAATAGGTCCATGGATACATAACTGTGTTGGACATTTTAACTATCGATATTTTGTACTATTTATGACCTACGTGGTAGTTGCAGCAGCTTACTTTGTCATTTTTGGATGGAGACCATTTATACTTTGTATGGATTTTAATGAGCTCGATGTCAGTTAAAAAAAAGTGATTTTAAGAGTGGGTTTCTGACTATTTCTTTAGTGGCCCTATTATTTCCCTAGAGCTTTACTTGCTTTTTCAGTCATCTTGGCAATTTGTATGGGTGTGGCGATATTTGGACTATGCTCTTGGCACTACTATCTCGTAAGGCAGCAAGACACTGACATCTTTTAATTTATAATGTTAGATCGCGACAGCACAGACTACAGTAGAGTTTTACAACAACCACTATGACAAAGCAGTCTGTAAATCACAAGGAGAAAAGTTTGTAAATATGTATGACTTTGGGGCGAAAGAAAACTTGAAGCGATTTTTCAATGTTTGTGAACAGTAGTAAGTGCCTATAACCGTTTATTTCTGTATCAGTATTAAAAACAGTACTCAAATAGCCCGTGGTACACTATTTTTTTCCCAATACCTATTCCACCTAGAGGTACTGGCCGCGTTTTTGAGAAGTGTCAAGAGTTTTATATGTTATCTGAATCAAGCCAAAGAGAGCATATGTTATCTCAGCAGGATAGCCAAGATATCGAAGATCTCAAAGACATATAATTACACTTAATAAAATCATTCTGCATACCTACCTGAAGTTATATCAATTCCAGTCATTTCCGATACATACGCAAAACTCACAATTGTCCTGATAAAACAAAAATATAAGAGGCGAATCACATTTTCGATCTTATGAGTTTACGTAAACAATTATAAAGTTCAATCATACCAATATCTACCTTAAACCTCCAGTGTTTTACAGCTTCTAGGTATGGGCACCTATCGCAAGCCTAAAGAGGTTCTACAACAGCCAGCTACTGCAAAAGCATTGTAAAAGATCAGGTGGTTTTATTTTACAAAGCAAAAAACTAAGCCTACGCATTTTGCTTAGAAAAAAGGTATAACTACTTCTGTGCTCCTGCAACTGCCAATTGATCTGCTTTTTCATTTCCTTCTTCACCTGAGTGCCCAGGGACATAAACAAATTCAACGGGCCCTTTTCGGGAGCTAATTAAGTCTAGGATATTTTCAAAAACATCCCTATTTTCAACTGGCTTGTTCTTAGAGGACATCCACCCATTTTTCTTCCATGCAACAGACCAGTCTGTAATTGCTTTTATAATGTACTGTGAATCGGTTCTGACCTCTAACAGTTCAGAGTCGCTTTGACTTTGTTTCAAAGCATGAATTACAGCTGTAGCTTCGGCTCTTTGATTGGTTTGGTTTCCCTTTAGTCTTTCACTAATATTTCTAGAGTCATTATCGCCCCAAAATACGCCATAGCCTGCTCGGGCACCTGTCTGGCCGTTGCCAGAGCAAGCACCATCTGTATAAACAACCATTTTTCTTTTTTTTGTGTATGCATTTGTAGGTAGATCATATCTATTCCTTTTTGTGTCACTAAACTCTGTATTTTCTAGCCTACGCTTAACTTGTTGGGGCTTGCTAAATATAGGCGTGATTCGATCAGGTTTTTTTTCAGCAAGCTCTTGTTCAATGGGCTTCATTACATCAGACTTTGCTTCATTAGACAGTGGTTGATGGTGATTCGTTGTAGGGTTTGTGGCGCAGCCTACAGTCCTAGAAATGAGACAAAAAAAAACACACACAAAAAACTAAAAAAAAAAACCTTCATTCATGAACTCTTCTGCTTTTTCTCTTGTTCGAAATTTTTTATGTATTGCCCCTCTGATTCCAAGAACCTCTTCCTTACATTCAGGCCAGGAATTGTAGACACCTGGCCTTCTTCCAGATTTCACAGCATAAAAATATGCCATGTTTATGTTTTTGCTTAAGTTTTTGAAAATTGTAAGTAGATCGCCGAAAGTAAAAGCATGATTATTCTTTAAGCTCAATAAAACAGGTTGTGACTTGCATTAGTCCACTGTATTTTAAAACGGGTAGACTTTTCTAAATAGTTTTATGTAGCTCGAGATAGTCTAGATATGCCTAATGACATGTTCTGTCTTCTTAGTCTAAATTTTTATTAGCCTACCGGTAAACCATGCAATTTTCCCGCAGACATAAAGTTGCATTTCTAACTGACTAATATTTCTTTATCCACTATGTTGGTTTTTAGTAAGTTTACAAACTATACTGGAATATATGTACTAGCAAATAATTCTAAGCAATACCGTTTAGGTTAATTTTGACAACATATAACAGGTTTAGTCAGATTAAAGCTGGTTTTATTTGATTTTTGGGAGCTTTTGAAGTATCAAAGCGTGAGACCATAACAAGAAAGTAAACCTTACATCACATTTAGAAAAAAGCAAATTTAGCTGTAACCACATTTAAGATGTATGGGCTACTACCAAACATTTCGAAAGCCTCTTACTTAGCTAGCATACACTGTGTAGATATTAAAACATTCACTCAAAATCAACCTGAAAGATGTTGTTGCTTATGCTCATAAGAGTATTACGCTTATTTTTTTTTTGAAATCGTATCAATGTTGGCGTTATAGCAATTTCCTTTTAGTAGCCTTTGGCTATGGCTAGATTTTTTCTGAAGAGAAAAAAATACTTGAAAAAAAAAAGCCCAAAACGCTTTTACGTGGTAGAATCCTAATGGACTTTAGAAGCTGTACCTATGTACGAATTCTCTTAGTCTGATTGAGCTATTTTAGTTAACAAAGAAAGAGTGGTATCAAACGAAAGTATTTCGAAATAGATAGTAAACACATTTTAAGACATTTCCAGTTGTACTCAGAGACCGAAAGGGAAGATTGTTCTAATTAAATTTGATGCTCTCTGATTATTTCGATAGTGGTCTATCAGTGAAGAAAAAAAGGAACACTGCGAAGTTTTTTCTCAAAAAGCTTTCTTGATAATCCAGTTAGCAAAAAATTGTTTTATATAACCAGTATTTTAATTTGTTTCTTGTATAAAATGAATTTAGTATAGCCGATTTTGAGGTGATATTTATTCTGTCTTAAGTTTTCGATGCCTTATCTAGGCTGTAGATGTAGCACCTGGTCTTCTTCTACCTGGGGCTACAGGACGCTTGAACCCTTGTTTTGTTCCGCCCAGCATATTGATGCGATCTCCTACAATACTTCCAGTAGTTGGTCCATCGTTCGATTGAGTATTTAAATCCAGCTCTTCCTTAAAGTACTCCTCTGTTAAATCATCGAGATCACTTGTTTCAAACTGCAAAAACAGTTAGAAAGAGTGTAGAGTCAACGCTTGTGTTTACCTTCTTTATAATGTCAACTGAAGCGTTGTTTTTGGCGGCAGTGATTATATTTAATTTGGAAGAAGAATATAACATACGTTCTCTAATTTTTGAAGTAGAAGGGCATGTATAAACAAAAACTATTTTAAAGAAGGATTGGCTTTTGTGCATTGCTTTTTTTTTTTGTTAATATTCTAAGCACTTACCTAACGATTCTTTAGACCCATCGTCAAAAATGTAGAAAGTAAATCTTGGAGAGTCTGCGCTAATTGTAGCTTGAAGCTCTTTAGTAGTAACATTGGCTGCTTTATCGACGTCCACCTTTTCGTTTTCCAGACACTATAAAAAAAAATTAGAGTACTTATGAATATCCATGCATTGCTACTCTTTTTGATAGGATACCAAAGAAACAAAGTTATGTGCGCGATCGCCCTTTTCCTTTTTCAGCTCTGAAAGAGACTCGATTGCCTTATCTGTTAAAGGGAATGCAACACCAGGAGCATAGTTTTTTCGAGAGGTTGTTCCTTGGTAATCGGATACTGCTTTGGCCTAAGTGTTTTTGATAAGCAAGCAATTTCGAATACACAAACAATATTACGAACCTCTGCCGCTTTGATTTCAGCCAGTTCTTGTTCGCGTCTTGTCAAAGGTGCATCCGCTGACTTGTGAGCAAGATGCTTTTTGTATCCATCCCAAGAAAATTCAGACTATTTGAGCATTTACGTTAGCGTTTGTCTTACAGCACCGAATATTTAACGTAGCAAAAAACTTGCCTGATCTGTTCCATAAATACTTTCTACAAAGCGATAGTCCCCTAGCTCTTTAGTCAAAGTGGCACGTGTAGAGGCATACAGCATCTTGTCTCGCACTTTAGCGTTGTCAGGTACATAAGAAAGAAGCAACCAATTGTACTCTCCTGTTGATGTTTTTTGATCGAGACGAACAAAAATATAAGCAGGAGTATTCGATTCCAAATATTCAGCTACGTGTTGGTAATCTAATAAAAAAAGAGTCAAAATGTTTACCTCTGTCTAGTACATTCACCCAATCGTACCTTTTTCAAAAGTGCCCTGTGCAGGTGTTGACCCATTAGAAACAAGGGATTCTATTTTAAAAGAAAAATTGAGTTTTCAAATCTTTTAAAAAAGCAATGAAGGGATTACCGTTTATGATTGAGACACGAATGATGCGAGTGGTTCCCTGCGACACAGCATCTGCAAACGTTCTTGAAAGTTCCTCCGAAACTAAAAAAGTAAAAAGTATCGTACAGCGATCAGCAACGCGCTGAAAAAAAGTGAACTTAGAATACCTTTAATACCGCTTTGGGTAGACATATTTAAAAATAAAGTAAAGGGTTGAAAGAAAAATCGCAGATGACGAAATAATGGGACTGACAGCATAAATCTTTGTGACACGCGAAGTTGCTCCTTTTGGAAAGCAAATGAGATTGAAGTGCAATCAGCCAGTAAAAAAGCAACAGCAGTACGTTTTAGGAAAAATTGAGATACTTGGTTTGCACAGCTTCATAGTAAACATATTAAATCTAGTTTAAATTTGATATTCTGTTATATATGTATCTTTCAGGTACTGTAAAAACCTTTGGAACTGAAAATTCCAAGAACTAGTAACGCTTTGGTATGTTGTTTAATAGATAGCCTTTAACAGCTTATGCACACGCTATAACATAGAATTGATCAACAACAGCATTGAGAAATATCTCAGTCCCTTTTTGTACACTCAAGATTTTAAGAACGTAATGCTGCATTAATTTATGAAATACACGATGGGTATTAGAAGCAGAAAAAAAGGCGCAAGTTTTTTAACTTAACTTTCTTATAGATTTCAAACTGTCTACCTAGTATTAGTAAATATAAATTATATACTTTCGATTTTCTAATGAGGCTTAAACAAAGCCCCTTTATGCCATTTCACGAATAAGATGAAATGACGAAATCAAAAAAATTAAAACTTTCACAAACACAATACTCTGTAAAGCTAAACAGCTTCATTGTATAGTATAAAACCATAAACGTATGTGAACTTGAGGGCTTATAGCGATGATCGTGTGCTATAAGACAAAAACGTTATATCTTAAAACACGGAGAGATGGCTGGCCTCTATACGCAGATTCTCAATGATTGGCTAAAATAGCTTGCCTTATTGCTAGCGAATCAAAGCTCACGACTGAATACCGAGCCTAGAATCTCATATATAGAAAAAAAACATCACGATATCAGCGAGATGATGCGTACAAACCGTAGCCGCAAACTACCTCTTTTGGACCGTCAAGATCCATCAGCCGTACTGTACTCTCAGGTACCTGTGTTTATACAATTGTTGCACAAACGCTTGATTGTGCACAAATACTTGTGAACGTGAGAAATTGTGATCACTTAAAACAAAGTTTTTGATTTGGAAAATCTCAGTAACAATTGACAATTCTTCGAGAAAAACTTTACGGATTTATTAAATGAAGCCATAAAAAAGGTATAGTTATACACAGTATGCTAAAAAGTGATGCAAGAATGGTCCAAGTGACTAAACGCCGCCGCCACTTCGACTACACAAAAAACCATTGCATCAGTTTCTAGTACACTTTTAGTTTGAGATCTAGTATACGTTACCTCACGTCTCTTAGCCCAATGCCTTTATTGCGGTTTCTCCAATCGTCGCGGATGCGTGCTAGATTTGCAGAGTCAAAGCTTGGTTCTCCTGAGGGAACAAATGCAAGAGGCGGCGATATCGGGGCTATCGAGGTTTTAGACTTTGCGATTGTATATGTAGCAGCAATTGCTGCTGTTATAGGTACAGCCCTAATATAAGAAAAGTGAGAAGTGGTACAAAAAAAAACAAAGTACCAGTAAAGGGCTCCTTTAGGAGTAGTTTGGTTAGGCATTATTATTTTTTTTGTAGGAAAAAAGAGAAAAGGGCTCGCGAAAATCGACTTTTTATAAAGTAGAGTCCTGGTCGCACTAGACGTACTTAAAGTCACACAGATAAAATAGCCTTCCAAAAAGTGCAACAAGTTTATTTCAAAAAACGCGACAATACCAAGTGGAAATAGTGTCCTAATTTCTAAAAATCTGGGGTTTCCCACGTACCAGTATCACTATGCTTACAAGATCACACGACATCACGGTTATTTGGAGCAAAAAGAAATCATTACTTACGACTTTTCGTAGACACTTTTCCCAATTATGAATATGTCTTATGATTCAAGCTTTGTTTGATTTATTAGCCTACAAAGAATAATCCACCAGGGATAAACTATTTGCAAGATCGTATATTATAAGTCATACATCTACTAATAAAGCATTCTCGCAATTGCTCCTATATTATCCGCGCTTGCATTTCTTTTCGTAGATAATGGTAACGAAAACTGTTTTTCAACCAAACACTGGCATGCAGTGAAACTCACATGCTGAGTACTAGTAAAAGCTTACTCAAAATTCTGCTTGCGTAAAGTTTAGGTATTTTTTTCTTTCAAATGGAAATTGACTTTGTATCAAAATATATGACGCCTCAATGCCAGCTACCGCTCAAAAGTAACCGGCCTTGGTATATATAAAAGAAACAGATAAAAATCTTTAAAGGGATGGAATAAAGTTCAGACAGTGACCTTAAGCAGCTTCCAAAATATGTCCCTTAGTCGAATTGATACTTTGCAATTGACAAACAAAAACAGTATAGAAATCAAATTGTCATATTCCCATATTGTTCACTCAAACGATTTTGCTAGAGATTTCTCTTCAACTATTGCATTAAATCTCTTATGAATCTTAGTGTTTATTTATGATACTGCTATAGTCTAAGAATAACTAGTGTAGCTGTTATTGTTCTGAGGCTGAGGCGCTAAATGCCGCATTTTTTCTCCCAACATGAACTGTATTGACATGTATTTTGGAACACAACGGTCTATACATTTCTGTTCTCCTTTGTTCAAATCAGGCTCGTGGTAATTATTAGGAATGCATTTATCTTGACAAGCTTTTATGATTCTATTTAAAAGATAAAAGTCAAAAACAAAGTAAAGGGTCGAAAGGAGGTCAGATCGAACCTATTATACATTCCCATGAAAACTTCGACTTGCTGTTCAGCCTCTATCAGATGTTGAGGATCTACAATGTTTTGTGCATAGCTACTATTCCAGCTCATTTAGAAGTTGAGTTCAAACAAAAGGCAAAAAGTCTAGAGAGATACACAGGGGCTGTGACTGTTCAGAAAAGTGTAGTTCGTTCTCAGTGATCTTCAAATTTGTCGCTATAAGTCTATTTCACAATAGAGCATACAGATTGGCCGCTCTCTTTTTGTGGCGCCCACTATTTTACTGACGATAAACTAAAGCTTACATGAAATAGGATTGAGAGTTTAAAACACAATCAGGTAGATTATTATGGACGCGTCTAGATATTCGACAAATTACGACTTTTACTTTTCAGCTACCAGATAGACTGAGTTTGGATCATTTGAGTGCCATTATCTGTCAGACACGAAACAAAAGCCTTTTGGTTAGCACTCTCTGTTTTTGTCTTAATAAACACAAGTCCGTAACACTTGAGTTGACCGAAAAAAAAAAGCTCTCAAGCGATTTCTGGACTTGGAAAACATTTCTATCTCTTCTCTGTAGAAGCATGTAACAGTAACTTGTACTTTTCCGTAAAAGACAGCAGCTATATAAAACAAAGAAAGAGACGCTAAACAAACACCTTATTTTGTTTGTGAGGCGGTAATTAGATGAGAAGAAATTGGCGTCGAATGGAAAAGAATTGTATACCTACAGATGAAGCGGGCTTTGATACGAGTATGATAGGAGGGCGTGCTTGGTCTAAAGTGGAGGAGAGCCAGCGAGTATTGCTGTTGACAAGCAAAGAGATGCTAATATGAGCATCTTTGGATGAATTACCTATTTTAGAGTAGTTAATTTCCAAACAATTGATCCTTTGACAGAGATGACTGCAGAAAAGTTTGAAAAAAAGTATAAACATTGTCCTAAAAAAAAAGCGAATTTTTATTTATTGACAGTAACAGATGATTGTAGAATTGGTCACGTTGTATTTACTGCTCATGTTATTAATAAGAGAGCGTATAAGCCTTTATTTGTGCCTCCTTATTCTTTTTAAAAATCGACCGAAAAGTTCTGGTCAAAAATAAAAAGCGATGTCAAGAGAAGCTCGCTTGATACAGCAGAAAATTTGACACCGCATCTTCCTAGAGCTTGCAGGTCAATTACTGTTCAAGGTTACCAAAATTATACTAATTTAATGATTATCGATGTATATTATCTACTTGCTTAGTTCTTAAAAAAAACGTATTTCGTGCCAAAAAAATCATAAAGTGCAGAAAAAAACCTATTCTCTGGTAGTCTCACAGGCTTGTTGGCTAGTTGATGTTAAATAAATTCGAATTGTGGTAACACGCTACCTCTATAAGAAAAAAAACAAGTGTCCCAAGTTTAATAAGCCAGACTGTACAAATGGTACAATCAGGAGCGTTAAATACACTCCGAAAAAAAAGCTGCGCTATAGGTGAGTCGGAAATAACCAACGGCAATTTTTCCTTGTTATGGTGACCAAAAAAAAGCTCATGCTCAAATTCCAAAGCTCAATAGCAGCTAAACTACCAAAATTCGTATTTAGTAGTTGTTTTAAGCCCGCATACCGTAAACTAAGTTGGTTTAACAATTTCTAATTTTTTCATCTACGCTCTTATTGCACCAAAAGACTTAAATTACTGCGGCCTTTCACATGAGTGTTAACTAAATTAAAAATCAGCCTTTTAAAAGCATCATTGGCCTTTTTCCTTCTCTTCTACCGTTATACAGACAAATGGAAATCTCTGGGTTGTCGACTGAGTCCCTAAACAATGGATGCACACATCAAAATATAGATTCCCATTTTTTACAAACTGAGCTTTTCGATTTCAAATTCATCGAGCAATCAGTTTATAACCTTGCTGAATCGGATACCACTTCTCTTGGGCGCAATGTTAGGGAGGCACTAGAAACTATTGAAAAAGCCTATAGGGAATATGGGTAAATTACTAGTTATAGCTCCTAAGCTATAGCACAGAGATTGTGGGCTAAAGTTTATTTTAGAGAATCGGCCATCTCGCTTTCTTTTAATGGAGGAAAAGACTGTACTGTGCTACTGCACCTAGTTGCAGCTGCAATGTCACGGCTTGGATATGAGCACCAAACAATCAAAACTGTATTTATTACCTATCCAAACCCCTTTCCCCATGTAGACGCTTTTGTGAAAGTGTGTAGAAGAAGATATAAGCTGGACTGTGTTTATATACCAGGTCCAATGAAGGCAGCTTTACAGCAATACATGGATAGATTAGACAACAAGCCCCAAGCTATTTTTGTGGGAATTAGAAGAACAGATCCATATGCTGGTAAGTTTTGTGCGAGAGTATCTGAATTCCAGTACCATGGACTTAAAACTCTATTCTATAGAAAACTTGACACACTTCAACAAAACTGATAAAGGCTGGCCAGAGTTTATGAGGGTTCAACCTATTATTGATTGGGATTACAAAGATATATGGGGTTTTTTGCTTCAACTAGGTGTACCCTATTGTTCTCTTTATGATCAAGGGTAAATTGTATATACCAAGTTTTTTTTTTAATTAAAAAAATACTGATAATGCTTTAGATATACTTCTTTAGGAAGCATGGAAAACACACACCCAAACCCCGATTTGAAAATAGAAGGTGGCTACAGGCATGCTTGTCATTTGACAAATGTATTGCATGAAAGGTGCGGTAGAACAGGATCATCGCAAAAATGATTCGTTTAATGTAGATATTGTAACAAATAGACTGTTCTGCTCACTGTAAAAAGACCTTTTTTTTTTTTTGAATTATACTATTGAGGTGTTAGAATTATTCATAGGCAAAAAAAAAAGGGGGAAACAAAGGATCCGAACAATCTTAGGGTTTATTTAGTAAAAGCTTTCCACAAAAAAGGAAGCTTACTCTTCACGACCGAATACATCAAGTTAAAGGATGGCTTTTTTTTTTGGAGGACACTGCTAAATATTAAGCAGTGTACTCTAAATAACTACAGCCCTCTTTTGCTTATCTTGCTTCGTCTTGAGTTGCTTTGAAGTTTTTACGTCTTTTTAAGTGAATGTATTTTGTTTATGAATATTCAAAAAACAAACATCATCTTTATAAAGACAGGGAATGATACCAAAAACTCTGTCATTCCAAAGAAGCTACCAGAGTTGGAAGTCTATGATACTGGACAGGCGTTAAATAGTAACAATAGAATCAAACAATATTGCAATAAAATGTACAGCTTAAACTCTAGTACTAGCAAAGTGTTTTATTTGATTTACTATTGGTACGCTAACTTTAATGTAAAAAATTGCTTTTACAAATTGATTGGTCAAAGCCTATGGCTTTAAATCAACACGTATCTAAAAACAAGCTATTTGACCTTGATATCGACCAATGAATCTGCTTCAGTTCAATATTATAAAAGAAACTTGTAGTGAAAACCAATCTCAGCCCTAACCTATGAGCAAATCTGTAGAACAGAGCCACTGTCACTATAGCATCGCTAAGTCACAAAGTTTAATGCAAAGTTTTCTCCGATCATTAGGTTTTTGCGCTAGCACTCGTACTCATCAGAGAGACAAGTTTGCATTGTTAGCTCTCCTGTTCAAAGAAAAAAGAGTTTAAAAACATAAATCTAGCTTATTTCAATTATTTTGCTTCGTCATTTTGAGCAGCTAAGAATTCCAAGTAGCTTTTGATATGTCCATTTTATGACATTTGTATCGGTAAGTGAATTTATTGGCTTTGTAAGCAGTGTCTTATTAAGCAAGTTTTCTATGGAAGAGCAGCCTCCACTCAGCTATTCTATTTAAAAAGCAAGAACTGTTGGGTTTTTTTTCCATTATCAAACTCAAAATTGATAATCCCTTGACCTCTTCAAAAAAAAAAGACGAAAACAAACAAAAATGCGTGCTGTTATTGTAAAAACTCCAGGTAACGTCCAAACAGTGGCTTTGGTTTATTAAGCATCCTTTTAGGAGATGCTTTACAACTCACTTTAGGAGAATATGAAACTCCCAAGCCTAAACCCACTGAAATTCTTGTCAAAGTAAAGTAATAACAAAAAACGCATAAAAAAAAAGAACTCTTCTTGTTTTCTAAACATCTGTCGAAGGTTAAACACTTTGCTTTGAATCGCATGGACATTTTGCAAAGGCATGGCCTGTATCCCGTACCTTCCGGAGCAAGCCCGCTTTTAGGTGTTGAAGCTTCCGGTATTGTAGAGGCTATAGGAGAAAAAGGTAAGTAGTCCAATCTTTTCGATCAAAGTGACAAAACGTTTTTCTAGTTGCCGAATTTAAGGTAGGCGATCCTGTTTTTGGTTTAATGCCTGGTGGAGCATACGCAGAATACGCCGTTATTGAAGAGTCATTGGCAATGCTAAAACCTGAGAAGCTTTCCTTCGAACAAGCTGCCGCCATTCCTGAAACTTGGTTTACTGCCTACCAAATTCTATTCTTAGTAGGAAAGCTTCAAAAACAAGAAAGTGTTTTGATTCACGCAGGAGCTTCAGGTGTGGGTATTGCAGCTATCCAGCTAGCCAAAGAAGCCGGAGCGTAAGTTTAGAAACAGATAAAAAAAAAGCTGACATCCTATTTTTTGTTTAGTAAAAACATTTTTGTTACTGTTGGCTCAGACGAAAAAGTCAAGTTTTGTGAAAGTATAGGTGCCACTAAAGCTATAAATTACAAGACACAAAAATGGGAGAAAGAGGTATACTACTTCTGGAGCTTGCTTTTATACTCACTATTAGCAGGTATTGAAATTGACAGATAGCAAAGGTGTAGATTTGATTATTGACATGATTGGAAAAAACTATTGGGAGCAAAATATTCAAACCATTGCTATGGACGGACGTATAGTAATCTTGGCCTTCATGAGTGGTAACAACAGTTTTTTCAAAGAAAAAAAAAAAAAAAAGGGGGTGTCTAAATGGTTTTTATCAGGTCATATGGTAGATGCTGTTAATCTTGCTGCTATCCTACAGAAGAGAGTATCTGTAAGTTCTTTTTTTCTATTTTATTTTCCCAAAAACTAAAGTACAATTTACTGCTAGATTATTGGAACAAACCTCCGCGCCCGTACGGTTGAATACCAAGAACACTTGAAGACGGAAATATACAAAAATGCTGTATTAAATCATTTCGCAAAAGAAGATGGTAAGCTAAAGATTTTTATCGATAAAACCTTTCAATGGGAAAACATCATTGAAGCACACCAGTACCTCGAAAGCAACCAATCAATGGGAAAAATTGTTGTCCAAGTAACAGAATAAAGAGGCAATCTTCCACCTTTTTTTTTCAAAAGCGTACAAAAAAATTAGTTCGTCTATCGTATTTTATAACCACTTGAGCTATAATGTGTCCGTTTTATACTTGTTTTTTACTTTTTTAAAAAATAACGTGTTTACAAAAAGCAGAATTGGTGTTCTTTTAGGAAAATTTAGTGGCTAGTCATTATATATCACCTAGCTTTTCTTTCTGATACAATGTAGTTTCAATTGCCTTGTAAAATTTTACAGTAGCTTTTGAAAAGATAAGATATATCTAACTAATATTTTACTCAAAATAAACCTTTGGTTAAATGTTTATAGAGGATTTGTAGTTTATATTGGCTGGCCTGCAGCTGATTTAGTATGAATCTTCAATCTGCTTTTCAGGATAACGCTTTAAAGATCAAACGACTACTTTAGATTAAGTTGACGATATGAGTTGGTTCAAGAAGTTTAACCCAACAAACAAACCTCTCAAGCTATTTCGGCGGCGCTGACCGATTAAAGTCAAGATCTGTCTCTAACTAAGTTTTGTAAAAAAAATTGTAATGAACTCTTTATTGCTAGTCGTTCGAAAACAAAACAAGAGGTAGAAATACAGGAACAGGCTACATGTAGCTTCAAATAGCGTATCTGCTATTTTTGTGCTCAATAGTATCACAATCACAATGATTTATATTTATTAGGGCTTTGATCTTATAAAGCCAAGCTTCTATGTTTTTTTTCTTAAAGATTACTTTGGACTGAAGACGTATGTAGCGTATTTGGTAGTGAAAAAAAAGAAGTAATTGGAGCAAGAAGGTATAACAAAGCGAAAATTTGGCGGAATTACATTTTTCGTACTGACGACATAAGTTTCAAAGTTGTCTTTGTTACCCTGATCTCATTTTTTGTCTCTTGAAAGAATGCCTCGAGCTGTTACTGTGATTGCCAGCTTAGCCTTGGCAACAGCAATTACCTATAAATACAAAGAATCATACTTGATTGAACCAGAACACATTGAAAAACAATTAAACGAGGTGAAAGCTAAAATCGATAATGCCCCTGTTGCCACAAGAGCCTACATGTCCGATTCCCAAAAATACGTTGCTGATCGCTTGATGCCTTCAGGTAAAAAAAAAAAAAAGAAACAAGAGAAAAGGAAAAATGTGTTGACTATTTTTTTTTGTCTGTAGTAAAAGAAAGCTGGAATACCCAGATAACCAACGCAGCACATTCAGTTATTAAGTTTGATATTGGAACAAGAGTTAAAAACTTTTTGGACAATAATGTCTTTAAATAAAAACTACTGTCAATGTTACTATTGTTACTATTTCTACAAGTTTTGTATTGTGAAGTTATTTCAAATACTCAGGTTCTCCTGGGAGCCACTTTCTTAACGCTTTTGGTATAAATACTGATTCATTTTTTTGTTGAAAAGTTTCCAGTAAAGCAACAATTAAACGAGGGACTGCTATGGCTGTTCCATTCAGTGTGTGGCAAAATGCCTGTTGGTTTTCTCTGTGTGCAGGTCGGTAGCGAATACCTAACCGGCGCGATTGATAATCTGTACAATTTGAAGTTGAAGAAATCTACAAGTGTTAGTGAAATTTAGGTGGCCCCTGTTTAGTTACCTCTCCCCAGCTTTTTCTTCCAGGCATCCATGCTTCAATATCGTATTTACGATAAGCGCTTGCCCCTAGTTCTTCTGTGGGCATATCCAAAACTCTAAAACAAAGTCCAAGCTCACTAAATATTTCTTCTTGAAGAGTTCTAATTTCTTCCATCATTTCCTCGCTTTGTTCTGGTGTTGTTACAGCAAACAATTCCACTTTGGAAAACTGGTGAACCCGATAAAGCCCTTTTGTTTCTATGCCTCGGCCGCCGTCTTCTGTACGAAATGCGTGGCCAAACCCCACCAGCCTCTGCGGCAAAGAAGACTCTAAAAGACTTTTTCCCGCAAATTTACCTGCTAAAGGTATCTCAGCTGTACCTGCCAAACATATAGGGTCGCTTTTAGAGTGAATGTTATAAATCTGAGAATGCTCGCTTGCTCGAGGTTGAAACCCGCATCCATAAGCAATGCTAGTTCGAACAATGTCTGGTGTCAAAACGCCAAAAAAGCCTTTGGAGGCCGCTTTATGCATGGCATAATTGACTAAGGCAAGTTCCAGGAAAGCACCCATTCCTTGTAAATAATAAAAACTAGATCCACTGGTTATGGCTGCTTGCTCAAGATCAAGTATGTTGAGCTTGGCAGCAATTTGAACATGATCTTTTAGATCTTCTTCCATTCGAGGAGTGCCAACAGTTCTGAGAATAACGGCATTTTTTTCCGGTCCAATGGGAGAGTTTGGGTGAATCATATTAGGTATTAGCAAACCTGTATTTAACAAGCAATCTTCTATCTCTTTGAGCTCTTCTTCGGCAAGTTTTGCATTAGCCTTTGTCATTTTGCCTTCTTTTATTAGCTCTTGTTTCTCTGAAACTGATTTTGTCTTGTTGATAGTAGCAGATAAAGTATTTCGAGTAGCATTAAGGCTTTTGAGACGATTATAGACTTGCAATCTTTTTTGGTATGTTTTTGCGAACTCTTCCATGTCCACATGTTCATATTTTCTATTTAAAATACTTTTAGAAAAGATGTCTTTGTTGGCTGACAGAGAAGCGTAATCCAGCTTGGGTCGAATTTGGAAGTTGAAATTGCTTTGTGCATCTTTTGTGGAAGAAGAAGCCCAGCGTCGGCAGGTTTTTAACCCCTGTCTTGCCACCCTGTATGTCAACATTGGTCTTTTGACGGCTCAAAAAAAAAAAAAAAAATTGAAAAATTTATTTGTTTTTATTTCGTAAGAATAGGAAACCAAGGATGGTATTTGAATACAAAAGAAAGTTGGTCGCCATTTTGAGCTACAAGATTCAAGCCTATATCGTTGGCAACACATGTACGTACAATGTCTGTTATACTCTAGAACCTCTATTTCAGTATTTGCTTCTTTAAAGTATCACACTCTAATCTTACCTTTTTGAGATAAGCTGTGTGTTTGTCAGTGCCTTTTTCGCTATTCAAAACTTTTAAATATTCACTCAGGAATTTTTTGGCTTTGGAAAAGTTTTCTTTGATAGCTGGTTTCATTGTTTCTAACTCTATTTCTTCTGTGTTTATGATAGCAACATAGGATTCGTATTGAGGCAAAGGCGGTGATGACAAAACCATAAACGATTTGAATCTTTGTAAATATCTAGTCATTCCATCGTCGTAAAGGGGCTGTCTTTGGTTTCTCTGGTGTGTATGTTCTAATGTAACCGCAGTTCTCAACAAGCCTTCTGTTAAAGCGCTGATTGCCTGGCTTAAACACAATTGCCCCTTGATGTAGTTGCTCTCTTGTTTGGTATGTCTATCCATTCTACTCAAAAGAAATATACGGCTATCTAGTAGGGTACGCACAAACCATAGTATCATTGTATACTCATGCTGCCCATAAAGTTCTAACTCAAAGCCCATTAACACGATTTTTTCCATAATCATCATTTTAATATGATAAGCCCACGAGGAAAAGTAATAGGGCATGTTTGATTCGGCATCTCTTATGAATATTTCGTGAAACACTTCGTCTATAGCTGCAGCTTCTTCTTCTAAAAGCTGCCATTCTCCAACCATTTTACATAGTATTCTCCTTTGGCGAGACCTGTTATGGCAGTTTATTCTAAAAAGCTCTAAAAACGCCTATTCACGTTGTGGTTTAATTGCAATTGTAGAGGGTTTTGAAACTTCTACCATACATACCATAGAAATTCGATCCAGAAATAGTTTGAGTGACTCATGACCCTTCAGAAATTGTTCGATGTCTGTATTAGGAGGTAACTGCTTTTTGTGGCAGGTTGAGAGCCAGTAGCTAGGTGGTTTAATCATTTCCTCGATTGACTTTAATATTAAGGAAGGAATATCGTGAATGCCAAACACTTTCGAATTACTGTACAAGATGGTCTACAAGTTTTTAGATTTTGGGCTGCTGTTACTTGGAACTTACATTCAATTTTGATCTAGAGAAAGCGTCTGCATGAGGTGTTTCTGCTCCAAAGACATCAAAAAAATTCTGTGAAAAGCAAAATTAGTTTCTTCAAAAATGAATTCCTTTTATATAAACAAACCATAAGCGATATAGCAGAAGTATAATCGACCACGTCGCAAATTGACAATAAACGAGATATTATTTGGGACAAAATCAAATAAGATTTCCTTTTTGTTTCCAATTCTACTGGCCGAGGGGGTGTTTGAGAAGTTAGATTTCGATTGATATTTGGATCGAAAACTCCTTCCACGTCCTCATCACTAGTTGCATCTGTTTGTTTCAGTAAGCTGTTAATGCTGTCTAACTCTATTTTTGCGTGGGCCAAGCATTGAGGCTCGTTTTGCGACAAGTGCGTAAGAGCCAAGAGGAAAGATTTTCGGATTTTCAGCCTATTTATAATAGAGTGACCTGCAGCTGATATAACTACAAAACAAAACAGAAATAAAACGGTAAGCAACTAAATAACCTTCTGCTTTGCTCTTTCTTCTATATACCTTGTTTGTCAACCAATATTGCGATATTTTTTATAGAAATATCGAGATCATCGAGGATACGATTATCAGGCAATGGATTGTCAAGTGTCAAACCGAAAAGATTGGTTGTAAAATCTTCTTCCTATTTACAGTTTAGCTTTCCCATTTCTTCAATCGATTCAACCTCTCTAAGCATACTTCATATATATTTCCTTGTATCATCTCATTCCATATAAAACGGCAACAGCTCAAAGTTGCATTCAGGTACGTTTTCAGAGCATTATTAGCGATAGCAGGAGCGTTTTCCAAACTGAATCCTGAATTGGGCGTTTCATTCAGCGTTGATAAATGGTGAAAGTAAACGCAGGTATATACTGTCTGAGAAAGGGAATGACCCGAGAGCCACGCAATTTCGCGAGCAACCAAGCTATCCATCACACTAAGCACTTCTTCTGTTGATAGCTGTTTTGAAATGTCGATATTTGGTACTAATGCCTCAGCTGGTACACCAGTATCCATTCGAGGATTCATTAACTCGATCGCACTCATGGCCTCGTATAAAGTAAATGACTTCAAACTAAGCAACTGGCCCACCTGAAAATCTAATCAAGGTTCTCGATTTAGTATTCTAAGATTATTACAGAAAATATTTTTTGGCTTACCATTGGTGGCTTCATCTAAGAAGCTAGTAATGTCTTTCCATTGAGGCAAAAAAACACCAGTTTCATCGTTGTCTTTTGGTACATTTATGTTGAGTTTAGACAGTATTTCTATGTGTTTCTTTATTTTAATTTTTAAAATAAAACTCAATGTAACAGTTGGATTCTCCAAGTTTACCCTGCAAATCTTGAGGTGTGTCCATTTGCAGTAAAAAGTAAAAAAAAAAAACAAATGACATTTAGTATACCAGTCAGTAGCTGAGCTGCAATTGCTTTTCATCTAATCATCCTCTGCAAAATAAAACCTAAGCTCGTCCAGAACTTATGAACGTGCACATTCAAACTTATATATAGCATATTTTGCACCTCTGAAAACAAACTTTCTCTTTTATAATCGATCGATCATAATAAACTTGAATAATTTTATTGGAAAGGTAGCCCCAGTCGACTGAGGCGAATCTACCTCGTACATACTGATCTGACAAGACTCGAGGTTTTTTTTTTTGGTAGAAATAAAGACAGCTAAATTGCTTCAGTTTTACAAGCAATGGCGTGGCTCAACATCAAAATGTTTTTGTTTTCTATTATAGAATTACTCATCATTCTTGGCTTACCTAAAAATGACACTTGAGATTTTTTAAAACATCAAAAACCGTTCTATTGCACTATACTTGCGAGAACACTCATAGACACTATTTTATGAACCAAAACAAAGAGAAAAGAGAAAAGAGGAACAGAGAGCTTTCCTGGTACCAATTAATGGTGAGCTTATATATCGTTTACTTTAATTTTAGTAAAGGCTAGTCTAAATCTTGTAAATAAAGTTTGAAAAAGCTCCTATACTCATATGGAAAAGATTTACTGTCTTTTTCATTGTCATGAGCTGGAGAAGTTTCATTATATAACCAAACGTTATAGTTTTACTCTTAACTAGTAATATTTCTTTTTTTGTAGCTCATCACAAGGCATTTTAGTTAAAACTATATCAAGTATGCCACCTACAGTCGAAGTCAAAAAAAGTTAGGATGAAGACTTTTTGACCGTACAACTTAGAGTTGGTTCTTGCGTTATTGGACAAGGCAAGAAAAAAAATTAATCATAGTATATTATAAAATCATTTTTATACAAGGACAAATTTCAAATCTACATCTTCGTTCACTATGGGCAATAAAATCTCAAAGCAAATCTTAATGGCTCAGTATGCCAAACAAAATTTTAAAGTTGCTAAACGCAAACATTTTTTTTATCTAAATGCTGTACATCATTGGATATACAGACAACTAAAGCGTGGGTAACTTTGTTTAAAAATCCTACATGGTCATGTTAATCTTTTTTAAACACATAGAAGTGTATGCGAAAGAAGTTTAGTTGTTTACTGTAACAACCAAATTTTTTATTAGAGCCGCATTCGGGGGTCTTTCTATAATGACTGCCTGACGGTCAATTGTCCCTTTTTTTGTTTGGGAAACCTTTCATTTTTCGTGAATAGTTAAACACCTAAAACATGCATGATTAGTGTATACTGCAAATTAATCCAAATTACTCAAGATTCTTTACTGTTGTAAAACCTGTTATAAAAATAAACACAAAATTATAGCGCTACAAGACAAATAGAATAAATATTTATGAAAAATTCCAAGATCCCCAAGGATTTGGGATTGTAAATTTTTAAGACCTATCAGGCCAAAAAAAAAAAAAAAAAAAAACATATACACATACATACATACATACATATATGTATGTTTTTATTTATACATACGTATATTCTAGCACTGCAAACAGAGCTTTAGTTATTCGTTTCTTTACACACAACTAGGAGTTGAAAATCAAAGATAACTGATCGCAAAACGCCATTATACTGTAATTTTCATATGATATGGCTGAATCTTTGAAGGGTTTCTTGCTGACTGTTAGTAATCTGAAGTAGGTCCACATTCTTTTTCCTTTTTATTTTTATGAATAGAAAAATAAGCTTTATTTGGGGCCTAAGGTAGACCCCCACATTTTTCAAAAGTAATTTTAGTATTAATTCAAATTTGAATGTAAGCATTTTGTACTGTTATTTTAAACTTTGCAAAGGTTTTTGAAAACTCTACTTCAGATATATGGAATTTACAGGTTCCATATTTGGGGAATTTTTCTCATCATCATTATTAACTAGTGAATTAATTATGGCCCTATAGTCTATTTGAGTGGAATATCTTTATTTATGTGCAAAACGCTATTTGGTTATATATGACATTTATCAACAATTGAACGGAAGTGCTGTATTACTTTTTTTCACACAAAAAAAAAACGTTATTAAAAGGTATAGATCTTTTTTTTTTTCGAGAGCGATAATATGTATATGTGTATGTAATTCATTGATTTTGTAGAGGTGAGTATCAGCATTCAGATCCAACAGCCGAAACTGTTCTCAGTCCACCTTCGTCATCGCTTGTACGACGCTTTAGCACAAAATTAGACTTTTTGTAAGTCCAGTGATTATCTCCTGCTGGCAAACTTTCGGTCATACTAAGTCTTCCTAAAGGCTTTATAATCTCTTCGTTCCGATTAATTTCAATTGATTCTACACTTTGACTATGTGAGTGTGCCAGTAGCTTGTCCCCATATATTTGAAGTTCATCGACATTGACAAATAAATCGTAATTGTTTAGACATAAAAACTCTAGTTCCAGTGCATTCAACTCAGCAACAGGCAAACCTCCTACCTTTAAATATATATGTTCAAATTTGGTTTGGACAAACGCAAAGAGTTCCTTACCTTGGCATATCTAGTGTTTGTGAAAAATACATCAGAGTACAGCTTACTTGAAATCATCAAGCCAGTAATGATCAGCCTGTGTATACTGTAGGAATCAACATGAAGAGGAGGAATACAACGCGAAGGTTTTGCTTTATTCATTCTGTCAAAGTAAACCAAAAGAGCCACAAGGCATTCATTGGCACAAGGGCAGTATTTTAAAATACGAGTAAAATAAGCATGTATAGATATGTTGGGAATTGAGCGAGCGTGAAAACACGTATAAGAAGAAGGGTCAAGCTGCCCTGCATTCAAATGAAGCTGGTCGTTGTCTTTGGTAATTGTTTCCAAAAGTGATGTGAGTAATTTGATTGTGTCTTTAACGGGATGACTAGACAAGTCAAAATGTAGTGAATTCATCAGCAACAAAATAAGAAGAGACAAGAAAAAAGTCTAGTTTTGTTGAAGAAAAAAAGGTAATTAACCCTTTTTGTTCTCCTTAATCGCGTCATTGAAATTGTGCGACTTCAGTTTGAATTAAGGGCATTTTGCTGCACACCCTCGTACAATGGCAAAAAAAAGGTGCTATTTTCGAAAATAGCTAAAGCATACGCCTATACTTTTTTTTTAAAAAAAAAAAACTATACAAGCGTACATAAATGCTGCTTCCACTTGATTTTTTTCTTTGTGGTTAATAGGTAGTCAAAGAATCAATTGACAACCCTTTCATATATAGTTTTATAAGGGGAAGCACGAAACGTTTTCTAATTTGTGTAAAGTTGAGTGTCTTTGATCTCAGCTTAAAGACTCAGAAGTGGCTAGCTACAGATTATGCAGATGCAAAAAATGAGCCAAAAAAAAGTAAAAGCGTACAAAAAAAGGAAAACGAAATACAAGTTTTAAAATATTAAGTATGGCCACGTCAGGATAACTTTGCGAACTCCAAATGTTATCTACACATTTTCTTTTCTTCTTCAATGTCAGATTAAAAGACACGAATTTATTAGTAATAGCAAATTTGTATTTTCTCATAAATACGTATGGATAGAAAAACAATAGTTCCAAAGACTATTTTCTAAAAAAAAAAAAAGCCTGCCCAAAAAGACGAGGATAGCATAACTTCTTATCCGCTGACTTGATCCTGTGACGGGCCAAGTTCATCTTGTTTTGGATAAAGTGTAAGCAACGACTTGAACAGCTCTTATAGTGATAATAATAACAAAAAAAAGGTACATTTATGCGATTTGATGTAATTACTCAAAGTGTGAGTATAATTAATATATCAGAGTGTTTGGGAATTTTAAAGCAAAAGAAATGTTATAGGATTACTGTGGCAGTTTCATCAAGCCTGTTTTTCTGTTGTTGTATCAAATAAAGTATTAAAAAAAAAAGAGCAATAACAGCAACTACCGAAGAATGGTACCAATATACTTTTTTTATTGTTATTATGAAAATTGAATGCAAAGCCATTCCGTTTAAACTTTCTAAAGAGAAAAAATTACAAGCAACAATGGGTAAAACAATAATGTACCTTTCAAAATATATTGCATTTAAAAATATGATTTTTAACCGAATAGACTCACTAAGTAGGTTTTTTCTATGTAAAAGCATAAAACGTAGATCACAAATCTGTGACTAAAAAAACCCCCAAGCCCTAAAAGCAAAGCAAAAAGCGATAAACTTCACCATTCTATATCACCATTTCTTATACAGAGTAACAGGGAAGTGCATACATTCAACAGACTGTTTGCGAGATAGGTACTCCGACAAACCTTAAGATGATCTTTATTATATCGAACTTAAAAGACAAAGGAAGGTTATTATCGATGTCTTATAAAAAAAAAAAAAAAAAGAAAACAAAGAAAAATCAATAGAAAGCTACTAGGGTGAGAAGTTAATAAGAAAAAGAAACACAAGAATGTAGGGATAGAGAGATATATCATGTCATGTGTAATGGTACTAAGTGGCTCAGGACGTACACTGACATAATATGAAGGACAATGATTAATCTCAGTTTGTCAGACTTATAGTACATTACCAAGAGAAAAATTTCCCCTTGATATCTAAAGTTTAAAAGGCAAACCTAAGCGAGAACAACATGGTATATAACAATAGAGCGAAATACATAAAATATATATTACAAATGATGGTTCAAAGCAACTTTGAGTTTGGTATCAGGGTGATTTTGCTTATTCTTTAAAGGCACTTGGTTTGCTATTAAATAAAGATAGAAAAACAGTCAAAGCATTTTTACAATCCTTTAATATTAGACTTTGAACTTTGGTTTTTTTTTTTTTCTTTCAAACATAAAATGTCTATAGTAATCAAAAAACTTAATGGTAGAACTGACTTTTTTTTTTACAGCTTAAAATGTTTCAAAGTTTCTTTGTTAAAGGCACTTGTGAAGAAAATATAGCATTCTTTTGTTTCAGTCTTCAATACTTTATTTTTCCTAAGTTCGTAACTTTTATTTGAAGTGTATTTAATGATTGACTTTTATTTTAAGCATGGACTAAATGCTTCGTAAGCAGATAAAAGAGATGTATATTTTTTTTAAAAAAGAAATATATGGATGTAAGCTATTCCAGTCCAAATGTTTTGATTAGTTTTTTATATACTTGTTTTTATTCCAGCTAACGTATTTTCGTCTTCACTACTAAAAAACCTTCCTTTATTACTTTCACTCTGGTGGGGCTACTAGTAGACAATAGCGCTTGATCTGTTCGAGCCTACCTAGTAGATAGTTCTTTTTTTTAAAAAAAAAAAGAAAAAAATCTTCTGGAAATTATTCTGTCAAGCGGCCGTAACTATTGTGATTATATAGTTCAAGTAATAAAAGCAAATTCTATAACACAAAGGGCAACGAAGAGGAAGTATAGGGAAAGGTAAAGTGCTGTTATAACTCTAGACGTATTTTGGCTTAGCCTATCTGTTAAGAGTTGGTTGGTCAAGCAGAGAAAAGGAAGAAGAATCGGGAAGGAAAAGAAGCCTAGATGAATTAGATTAGAAGAGAAAGTATTACATTAATGACCTTTTTGTTACTTCAAAACAGTAAGACTTACAAACAAAGCGGTGAGCAAGAAGGAGATGGATTATCAGTATAATTGAAAGCGGAAAGAATAGACGAATAGTCTGATAGAAATACATTTGGTCAATAACAGTCAAATAAAGTTTATGTGGTATTTATACTACTAAAATTACAATCAACAGTTAATACGCGAAGCTAGGACTTTGTGATTAGAATTAGGCAATTCAAGTATTCTTAGCTTAGAAAAAGGGCGACCATATAGTGTTATGACATATATACTTCTTTGCTGACGCGAGGCCACAGTTGAGGGGTTAAAGTGATAGTCAAAGTTAAGCCGTGTGTGTTGTCTTCATACTGTAGCGAATACAGTTATATTAACTGTTTCTGCGGTAATTGTTGACTTTGAGAAAAATCAACGTATTCAAAATATACAGCTTATAAATTGCTTTTTATATCTATCAAGCGTTTTAGTCATTAATAAAAATTGAGATCTTTAACTGTTTGCTTGTTCAAACGATTTAAGTGGTTTAATAACTAGTTTATTGATAGCCGCCAGTCAATTCTCTGAGCTTTTTTTTTTTTTTTTTTGTGCTGTGTATATGATCAAACGGCGGAGAGCGAAACGTAGTAGCTAATTTTCATCTTTTTTTTTTAAAGCAGAAAAAACTTTCTTTCAGTTGATAGATTATCATGGGAGTTCCCGCATTTTTTAGGTATAAACGAAAACTAATTCATTTAATGGGCTTATGAACTAAGAGCTTGTTAGATGGCTTTCTGATAAGTTTCCAAAAGTTGTTACACCCGCTATTGAAGAACACGCTAGAACAGTCAACGGTGTGATCATTCCTGTGGATACAACAAAACCAAATCCAAACAATGAAGAGTTTGACAATCTTTATTTGGACATGAACGGTATTATTCATCCCTGCTGTCACCCAGAAAACAAAGTAAGTGTATTGAATCTGCATGCTTATGATATTGATCTTTTTTTTTTTTTTTTTTTTTTTTTTTGCTATGCACCAGCCAGCGCCAGCTACAGAAGACGACATGATGATTGAGATCTTTGCTTACTTGGATCGTGTTGTTAACATTGTTCGTCCTCGTAAAGTTTTGTACATGGCTATCGGTAATACATGCTTTCAGAACAAAACAGGGAATTGAAACTTTTTTAATGTATATCTAGACGGTGTGGCCCCTCGCGCCAAGATGAACCAACAGCGTTCGCGTCGTTTCCGCGCTTCTCAATTAGCCCAGATTGAAAAGGATGCTTCAGAAAGAGTTGCTTATGAATTAGCAGGTAAATGATACTATCTATTACAATTCAAAAAAGTTAACACTCTCCACCCTAGCCATTGGTCAAGAGCACCTATTAAAGAAAAAAGAAGAGCACTTTGATAGCAACTGCATTACGCCCGGTACACCATTTATGGCACACCTGGCAACTTGCTTGAGATACCATATCGCCTTTAAGCAAAATACCGATCCTTTATGGAAAAACGTACGTCTGATTGTTGTGTGAATAGACAGCGACCTAATCTATTATTATTGGTAGCTCAAGGTAATTCTTTCAGATGCAACTGTTCCTGGAGAAGGCGAACATAAAGTGATGGAATTTATTCGTGTAGAAAGATCTCGCCCAGAACATAACCCCAACACATCTCACGTCATGTACGGTTTGGATGCAGACCTTATTATGCTTGCGCTAGGTACGCATGAGCCCCATTTTAAGATCATTCGAGAAGATGTGTTTGCAGACAACCGAAAGACAAGCAATTGTACCAACTGCAAACGACGGGGTCATACAGCCGATAAATGTCCATGTAAGTCTATCCTGATATGCAAAAACGGTGAATAACCCAGCCTAGTATTGGACAATGAGTCGGAGAGAAAAGAAGACACAAGTAGCCTGAAGCCTTATGTCTTTCTTCATGTGAACATCCTGAGAGAATATATTGACCATGCCTTGAGGTTTAATATTCCTGGTATTAAATGGGATTTGGAAAGAGCGATTGATGATTGGGTCTTTATGTGTTTCTTTGTCGGTAACGATTTCTTGCCTCATTTGCCCTCTTTGGAAATTAGAGAAGGCGCTATCAGTACTCTCAGCTTGTTGTGGAAGAAGGTGATGCCTGAAATGGGAGGTTACATGACAAAGAATGGGGATGTGGACTTGGAGCGCGTTCAGTATCTGGTGAGCGAACTAGGGTATTCTGAAGATACCATCTTTAGGGATAGAAAAGCAGGCAAAAACAACGAAAAGAAAGACTTTGTTGGATGACATATTAACCCATTTCTTATCTCTACCTTATTTCTAAAGCTGACGAACGTCGTGCCCAAGGAGCCAAGAGAAGAAAGTTGGAAAGCGAAAGGCGTGCTATGGAAGCTAAATCTCGTCAAGACGATAGTTTTGCTTTGATGACAGCCGCACCAGTCAATGGACCTCATGAGGGTATGTCCAACCAAGACGTTGTTACCCATCGAGCAGACCTCAGAATGGCCAACCTGAGCGCTGCTGCTGCTTTGAAGGCGCAGATGGCTGAACCAGAGACCCCGATGGCACAGAAAGGCGTCAAGAGAACCGCTGAAGAGATCGAAGAAGGAGATGATGAATCCGAGGAAAAGAAAACAGAGGAGCCATTGGAACCTATGGACACGACTGCTCTTCCTGTAGACCCCGAAGAGGCAGGTAAAGCTATTCTTAAGAGAGTTGCTGATGAGAAGGAGCGTAAAGAGCAGGAGACCAAGGACAAAGAGCCTGGGGATGAAGTTCGGTAAGTGATCAGGTCATGGAGGTAACATACCGATTGACGTTGTTGTTTTTTTTTTTTTGTTGATGTTAGCTTATGGGAAACCGGGTGGAAAGAACGCTACTATCAGACCAAGTTCCGTCTTAATTTGGAAGAAAAAGACGAGATTAGAGAGTAAGATGAGTTCTATAGATAGTGAAAACTGAAAGATCTCGATAGTGTTGTTCGCTCTTACTGTGAAGGATTGGTCTGGGTGTTTAAATACTACTATATTGGCTGTGTGTCATGGTCATGGTATTACCCTTACTACTATGCACCCATGGCCTCTGATTTCACTAACATTGCTACTTTTGACATCCAATTTGAACAGAGCGCCCCATTGAAACCGTTTGAGCAGCTGATGGGAGTCTTACCGGCTGCAAGTCGATCCCATCTTCCGGAAGCGTTCCACCCTTTGATGATGGATGAAAACTCACCTATTCTTGACTTTTACCCCACCCAATTCGAAGTGGATATGGATGGCAAGAAGTGGGAATGGCAAGGTGTTGTGAAGCTGCCGTTTATCGATTCCCAACGTCTACTGAACGCCATGAATACTGTTTATGACCGGCTTAGTGAAGAAGAAGTGCATCGGAACTCGATTGGTCCTTCTGTACTCTATGTTAGCGAAGCCCATAAGGCATACAACCATTTGAGCATAGTATACACCAAACGCACGAACGAGGTAGCGCATTTGGATGCCAAACTGACGGATGGCTTGACAGGAGAGATTGACAAAGACCCCGAGTGTATCCCCAACAGTACTTTCTACTCCCCCTTGCCCAACCATGACTTGCCTGACATCAACAACGACAAGTCGATTAGGTATGTATAAAACAAGCAAACGAACGATAGGGTGATTGACATTGTGTAGTGTCACGTATGCACTTCCCAAGACGCAAGAAGGTTTTGTGTTCTCTACCCAGTTACTAAGAGGGCTCAAGATAAGTAGCGTGTTAGGTTATGAAGATTTGACGTTTGCCACCTTTGAAAAGATTGATCATCGTCACAAATACAACCAAAACCGCGGTTGGACTTCACAGATGAATCATATGGAAGAATATAGGGAACAGTAAGCTTCAACCCAAA
Source organism: Sporodiniella umbellata (assembly GCA_025677835.1). Lineage (NCBI taxonomy): Eukaryota > Fungi > Mucoromycota > Mucoromycetes > Mucorales > Rhizopodaceae > Sporodiniella > Sporodiniella umbellata. Next base: position 45,394 of record JAIXMR010000091.1, on the reverse strand, counting down.
TTCAGACTTTGTAAAAAAAAAGCAAAAAGAAAAAAAAAAAAACTTAATTGTTCCTAGTCAAAACCAAAGATACAATCACCATCGTGGAGGCCATCCTGGCTATGACTATCAGGACCGTGGTTATCATCACGATCGACGTGGAGGAGGCTATCAGAACCGCAATCACCGAGGTAGAGGTGGAGGAGGCTATCACCGTGGCGGCTATAACCACCGTGGTGGAGGTGGTGGAGGTGGCGGCTATGGCGGTGGTGGTTATGGGGGAGGCAATTACGGCCATCATTACGGCTAATTCAAGAGGGCCATACTCTGCCGAATCGATTGATATTTGATTAAAAAAACAAAATCAAAAACTATTTTAAAACCTGCTCCTAATTTTTTTCTTTTTTAACCCAAGGACTCACTCGGGGGGGGGGAGGGTAGACCTTGATTCTTGCCAACCTTTTGAGCTGATCCTCGGGTAGACGATGTTAAGCGCTGTTATATCAAGTCACATGAACCCTGTGTGAGAAGGAATTTTAAATATTTATTTTTCCAGACGTTCTTTTTCAAAAGATGCGTCATGCTAGTGAGATACTTTGCGGGCAATTATTTCCCAAAAAAAAAAAAAAAAAGTGGGGTGGTACAAAGGAAGTCTAGGGTGAAGTGAAGGGGGAGAGGAAGGTTTACCAGAGAGTTTTTTCTCTGTGCAGAGCATCAAGGTGTTGATAGATGGATCCAGGCGAGGCGGACCAACGGTCACGCCAGTGATAAGCGAAAATTTTCTGGACTTGATCTGTTTTGAAGTGGGTATGAGCAAACATGCTAGGCAAAGAATTGGAAGTTCTGCATTGAGAAGGGTCAGTGAAGCACCAGGGCAAGATAGACCAAGGTTTGATATGGTGGTGCAAGAGACGACGGTAGATGCGATAGTAAAGTTTGGAACCAAAGATTTCCGGGCCTTGGATCAAGTAACGTTTGGGTACAGCGGGTAAGCCCTGAGCCAGGCTGTCTCGGGCCCGCAAGAGATCAGCGGCGCCTTCGAGGATTTCACAGGCGTAAGGGGAATGCTGATGGAAACGAAAGAGGGCGCCGGTGAAAGGGTTACCAAACATGCCGGTATGGCAGTTACCTTGAGCGATCCATTCGTGTTCAAACAGTGGGCTGAGATCGCGTACAAAGAGCGTGTCGAGATCAAACCAGGTCCCGCCGTATTGATAGAGCACCAACAAGCGTAGGAGATCATCACGGTTCTCGCTGTTCTCCTCCGCCACCACCTGGCGCCAGGCATCGACGTAAGGGGCGATGGCGGTGTGCTGCACTAACCTGTTACGGTCGATCAGCTGGTAGGCTACCCGCTGGCTGGCCATCGACCTCCATCCGTCGGAGCTCAGCAGGCGAGGTTCATCTTCTGCAGGTATCCAAAGGGTCAGGGTATGGTTGGTGCTCTGGGTGGCTACGAACGAGCGTAGGGTGGCCATCGGTTTCTGGTCAAAGTTGAGGGTGAGATTGGAAGACCAATAGGTATGGAACCTTTGCCTGGCCAGGAGAGGATCGCCTCGAAACAGCTTGGCAAAATCATAGCATGTTTCGGCTTCCCACACAGGCAGTCCGGGTACAAAGTTGACTGTGTAGCGTTGTTGCGATGGATGGGCTTTGTTCTTGAAACAGTGGGCCGACAACGGTTCAACCGCAGGCGGTGTTTGCGGTGATAACCAGCCACGAAGAAATACATGGGCATTGACTTCCATCCGGCACAGGATCAGAAACGAAAACAATACCACAACACCTACGCCTGCTGCCCATTTCACACCACTCGTTATCTTTCTACGGTTTCTTTTGATCCATTGTTCTCCTCGACTCTTTAAACTTTCATCGTTCCATAACATCTCTTTCTAAGCGCTCTTCTTTTACACACGCTCGCTCACAAAAAAAAAAAAAAAAAAAAGAGAGAGAGAAAAGCGGAAAGAAAAAGGTTTTAATTAGTATTTAGGGGAGATAATTATAGGAGGGCTTGACTAAATCAGGAAACTCTCTCATTTTTTTTTTTTTTTTTTTTTTTCAGCCTTTAAAAAAGCCTGTGGGTGACTTTAAAAGGTAAATGAGCCACGCTTGGATAGAATCTACCGAGTGAAACCAATAGAAAACAAAGATGGGCCTATTTAAAATCGTAGGTCCGACAGGGCGGATGTTGAAATTACTCGAAAAAAAAAAAAAAAAAAAAAAAAAAAAAACGCTGTATATTGATAGCAACCCTAAAAAAAAAAAAAAAAAAAAAAAAAAGAAAAAAAAAAGAAAAGAAAATAGAAAAAAAAAAAAGAAAAAAAAGAGAGAGAGAGAGAGAGAAAGAGAGAGAGAATAATAAAAGTAATAATAAAGAGTAACAAGAAAATAAATAGCTTTGAAGAAAAATGGCTATGTGTTGTAGATCAATCATGTACAAGTTCAAGATGTTTCCATAGTATAGGTATGTAAGGAGAGGGGGAGAATCAATAAGCGTAAGGCTGAAATAGGTTGTAGAAATCAAATCCTCATTGAAGCCCATATACAATCAAAAAAAAAATAAAAATAAAAAGTGTGGGTGGGAATAAGGTGAGATTAGATAGACCAAAGCATGAGATGATCTTTTGGGTGTTGACTTGCCGAAGCCACCAAGGTTTGACCTGCGATAGAACAGCAAGCCACATTCGCCACGGTGCCTTGTTGTGAGCCGATCTTTTTAGGCTGTGAACCTGGGGTGCTACAGTTCCAGATATAAGTTGCTTCATAAGAACCATAGATGATGCGTAACTTTTCGTTACCGCCTTTGACAAAAGCACAGCCAGAGACTTTGAGTGGATGGGTTTGGCTCATGACACACTTCCAATGGGTGGTATCGTACACACATACGCGATCATCCGAGGTAGCTACAAGAAAGCTGCCGTCGGCCGACCAATCAAACGCGCCAATGTTCTTGGTATGATCGGTGTGAATCGTACGACTGGCGTTTTCCCCACCTTTGGTGATATCGACAATATAGATCTGAGCGCCCACACCGCAGGCAAGCACGGAAGCGGTTCTGGGATGAAATCGCATTGGGTTTTGAGAATAACTCGATTTGGACTAGAAAGAAAAGATGAGGGGGTTTTTGTTTGAATGGCAAGTGTTTTTTTTTATATACCACTTTTAAAGATTTTTCACACGTCGAGGTGCTTAGACTCCAGACTTTCAGTTCCCCTTCACCATCCAGAGAGCAAAGGGTGTCGGGTCGATCGGGGGCAAAGTCAACGGCGGTGATCTGGGCGCGACCTTCGAGCTTGACCAAGAGTTTGGGAGGCATGTCTGGGCCAGCCGCCGCGACATCCCAAACGCGTAAGGTTTTATCAAACGAGGCAGTAGCGATCCATTGTCGGTTATCCGGACTCCAACGTGCGCAGGTGATATTGCCCAGATGCCCTTCGAGTGAATACACCCGTTTCTTTTCCTGAACGCTCCACACCATCACCTTTTTATCGTGACCGCCACTCGCCAGCCACTGACCGTCGGATGAGAAGGCGACAGTGAACACCTTGTTGGTATGCCCGATCAGTTCTGCATACAAACCACTCTGCCCGTTGGCGAGTTCCATCGAGCCGCCCATGCTGGCCAAAAATCCCCCACCAAAAGGATCCGTCTCGTTGGCCATCAACAGACCCTGGCCGTTCTCTGCATTCTCTTCCCCTGAAAACATGTCGCCAAAATCCCCCGTGTCGCCCATCAACAGTCGCTCCAGATCAAACTGAATCCCCGGGGACGCCTGCGGGGAGTCGCCCGTCCATCCCATCCGGCCTGCTATCTGATGCGGTGTTCCCGGCGTACGATGCGCATGCCCTGGGGACGCGTGAGGACTCTGCGCGCTGGGTGAAGACGCGGTCGGTTGCGGGGTGCCTTCTGTACGTTGTCGTTTTGCTGAGGGTAAAGGCTGGGTGAGTGCCTGGGCTTGTGCTTGTGCTTGCGCTTGTTGTTGCATCGCATGGCTTGCCTGCTGTCGTTGGTACAACATCACCGCCTGATTGACTTTCTTGCCCTCCACAGGGGAGGTCGGCGTCTGGCCTGGGTTGGGGCTGCCGGCTGGAGGTGTCTGGGCTCCTTGGGTGGGCTGCATCGAAAGCTGTTGCTGATACTGTTGTTGATGCATCAACCGTTGTCGGTTCAGAATAGCCGTTCGCTGTTGATGTTGTACAAACGCCTACACCAAACTCAGTCCTCCTCCTCCCTTTCTCCTCCCTTTTCTCTTTTACCTGATGTTGTTGAGGGGTCAATGAGCCTTGAGGCATCGGACCTTTGTTCATCATCTGTTGGGCAATCATAAAGTTCACTAAGAAAAAAATAACAGAAAGAAAAAACAAAAAAGTAAATGCCATCATAAAAATAGTAAAATAAATCAATACTCTGTGATCTATCTATTGTCTCTCTATTTTTTTTCTTTTTTTTTTTTTTTTTCTTTTTTTTTTTTTCTTTTTTTTTTTTTTTTTTTTTTTTTCCCCTTTCTTTTTTTTTTTTTTTTTTTTATTTAAAATTCAAATATACCATCTCCATTAAAACCTCCATTCATTAGGTTTGGATTTTGCATATTGCCCATCGTCATCTGTCCTCCCATCATGCCAGGCATGGCTCCGTTTGGATTGATATGTTGTCTTGGCTGACCATTGACTAAGTGAGAGATATAAGCCGTGTGATCTAAAGAAAACAGACAAAAAAAGTGCTCTTCTTGTTTACCTGCAGGCCCCATCATACGTTGATCGACTTGAGGACTTTGGCCCATGGGATGCTGTTGGGGTAACTGAGCCTCTTGTCTTTGAGGTGTTGTCATAGTGGATGGACCCTGAAGTTGCTGTTGAAGAATGGCCTGTTGTTGTTGTTGTTGTTGTTGAATATACGCCTGTTGTTGTTGCATCTGCATTCTGGCCTGTGGATTATTCATCAACATACTATCCATACATAAGCGTTATACATCATGGTTTTTTTTTTTTTTTTTTTTTTTTTTTTTTTTGGTTTTCTTTACGGGTTCGCTCGCATCGTATTCGGTTGTTGGAGATTGATTCTTCGTACATGAGCACCGACAGCAAGCTAGAATAAGAAAGGAGTTCAGCAACATGATTATCAAGCACAACGTTGGGTTTACTCTTTCATCCATCGTCCAAGTGCTTTGGTCTTTTCCTGTCAGACCGCAGGCATTGATGGCTGCGCCGAGAATAGCGTTGTATTGAGAATTAGAGGTTCGAAAGACCGGATGTTGTGGATGTTGAAGCGCAGGATGGGTCATGGGAGAATTCATCATCGGCTCGTTGGTGTGGGCGGTCGTATGGGGAGATTGGCTCATCAGGTCTCGCGGGGGTTGTGGTGAGAAAGAAGGGGACGTAGGGGGCCGGCCGCCATGGTTAGCCGGTAGCGTTGAAGCCATACTCTGGGGTGTGTTTGCCGTAGGATGATGGGCGGCAGGCGGGGCCATGGCAGGATGGAGAGGTAAAGAAGTAGGACTGGTGGATGGAGAAGACGACAGTGGTGCCGCTTCTTGCGGTGACCCTCGCTGGGCCTCTGACCCTCTTCTTTGAGAATTTTGGTGTAAGCTATAGTTTCTGCTCTGTTGAATGGCTTCTTCCTTTTTTGCTCTTAAATAGTCGTGGTACTGTGAAAGAAATGATATCAACACACACACACACAAAAAAAAAAACGTCTCATTTTTTTGCTAGGTTCCTTACCTCATCGTTTGTGCTCGCCTCTTTACTGGCCAATGCCTCTTTGTTTTTGGCGTAATAAACATCCCAAAACACACTCCACCAGTCAGAAAGGGAGACATCAATCGGTGGAGGCTGTTCGGTATTGATATTAAGTTCGGCAGAAAACGCTCTAGCCGCTGTGTGGTACTTTTGTCTTTTGAAATAATCATAAATGTACAAGTGTAAGAGATCAGTCGACCTCACGTCCACATTTCTTCCATTCTGCCTATGTCCGCTCTTTTCTTAGTTCTTCATCAACACCATTTCTTTTTTTTTTTTTTTTGAATCACCCCGCTTACCCATCCCAAGTGTTTCTTCGGTTCTGTGATTGGGCCATGTTCAGTGTATTGTAAAGAGAGAATAATAAAGAATAACCAAGAGAAAATGTAAAAAGAAAATGTCGAAACGAGCTATAAAGAAAGGAAAAAAAAGAAAAAGAAAAAAGCAAAGCTTAGTAAAGACTCCAAAAATAAAAAAAAAAAAGGGGGGGAAGGGTTGACTTTATAATCGTAATTTTTTTTTTTTTTTTTTTTTTTTTTCTGGCTGTAAAAGAAAAAGGATCCTTTATTTTACCTTTAAGAGCTACCCTTTAAATAACTACTCAATGTTCTTTCAATCAAACTAAAGATAGTATTTTTGAAAAAAAAAAAAAAAAAAAAAAAAAGAAAAAAAAGGGGGGGAAGAACAAAAGAAGAACAGAAAAAAAGAAGTTGGGCAAGGAAAATCGAAAATAAAAACAAAAGAAAGGAGAAAAGGGCGGTCGTTGATACGTCACTGGCTTTGTTCAATCAGCGTGACCAATAAGAGCAAATCAATCTGGGCTATCGATTTGTGTGTTTTGATTTAGGAATTGCAAGCCAAACAAACAAATCAAAATATAAAAACAAGTGTAAAAGAAAATGGAAAGGCCTTCCGTACCAAAGAAAGGCACTTGGCCTGATTCAATGCTTTCTTGACACACACACACACACACACACACACACACACATATATATCTATCAGAAAAAGCAATACGATGGCTGCATTTCAACAGGTGTAACCTATTGTTTAAGACTTGATTCACATTGACAATAAGAACCACTTTATCCTCCCTCTTTCTTTTACTTTAAAATACAGTTTGTTTTCAGTCGTCTTTTTATTATCATTATTTCTTTTCTGTCATAAGATTAGTTCTAAGGGTTTTCTTTTGGCTGTTTTGAAAAGCTGACAAAGTATCCTGAAAATCATGGTTTTTTTTTTTTTTTTTTTTTTTTTTTTTTGTGGTGGAGTTATAAGTAGGTGACACAGGCTCGATTGATTGTATTATTAAGTCAACTATTTTATTGAACTAGAAAGAAAAAAAGTAAAAGGAAAATTGGGCGAGAGAAAGAAAAAAAAAAAAAAAAAAAAAGAGGCTAGATTTAAGCGAGCAAAGCAACAAACGAGGCAACAAAGAGAGCCAAGACAGCGGCCAATTGAGGGAAAGTACGGTCGGTCATTAAAGAAGTACCAGCACTGGTGTGAGAAGAGATAGCAGAGGCAATAGCACTGGTAGCGGAACTCAAGATGTTGGAAGAAACCGAAGCAGAAACCGAAGCAGAAGAAGCAGCAGAGCTACTCAAGCTGCTGGCTACACTTGAAGCTACACTAGATTGAGTAGAGTGAAGTCGAGAGCTGACAGAAGAGATTACAGAGGTAACGCCTTCTTGAGCAGCAACCATAGCCAAGAGAGCAGCAAAGACAATAAAGAGTTTGGCGTTCATTTTTTTTTTTTTGTTTGTTTGTTTGTTGGTTTATTCGAGTAAAGAGTAATAATAAAAAGTTTTTATTTTTTTCAACAGAAAATATCCTCTGCTTTTATATTCTTTGAAGTGCTTGGGTTTCATAAAAAAAAAAAAAAAAAAATTTTAACTGTTTGCATAATTGTTTCTATTGTCCTAAAATAAAACACGATTAGGTGCCAATAGAAAACAACCTAAAATAGACTTTCCAGGAATCACTTTTACACACACAAAAAAAAAAAAAAGAAAAGCATGTTGTCGCGTAACGAGGGTTTGACCCGTTCAATAGCTCCATTAGCCTAACCAATACGAATCGTATAGAGCAATCACAATAAAAATCCGATGTTATACTAAACTGAACTATCTAATTTTACACCGTACGTTTATTAGGCTATTTTTTGTTCAACCGAGCTAATCCCCTCCCCGTGTTGGGCTTTGAAATCTAGACGTTTGATGTCAAATATAAAGGGAGTTTATTTTTAAAAAACAAAGGGTATCAGACAGTATCTTTCGGGTATTTTCTCAAAATGTTCTTGATACCACCTCTTGGTATTATAAGCACGTATAACAAGATAGGCACTACTACCCAACTGAGCCAATAGGACAAAGCCATGCTGTGAAACTAAAACCATGGCCGTAAAACTAACTATCTCTCCAAACTAGTAATCATCTATTTAGATCAACCTGGGTTCTATATTTTCTTACATAGTGAGGGCACCAAACATAGTTAAATAAACCTTGATAAGGTATCTAAAGAACCCTATGGTTTAGAACAAAAGATGATGTATAGGGGAAAAAAAAAAAAAAACCTTGTATTCTCTAGACCCTTTGGCTCGCAAGCTTCTTAGCAACCAATGATGATAACCGTTTATTGATTCTCCTAAAACAAACAAACCAAGTCCCTGCTTGATGAGTGACAACCTGATCCTATCTGTGGGCACCTGTACTGTCCATAAGACTAAAAAAAGAGCATAACCAAAATAACAAGAAGAAATCCTTAGACTGTCTTTTAAATTACAGTAGCCAGAATACGAATGAACAAATATAACTTCCTAAAAATACAAAAATAAATACAAGAAAATCTATCTGTAACCTGCTTCTTTTTTTTTTTTTTTTACTATCACTCGCTTCGTATAATGAAAAACAAGCAAAAGACTCAACAGTTGTACATGACTTTCTTTGGCTAGATTTTCGCTCTTGTGAAGACAAAACAAGCCAATAGATAAAAATAAAGAAGGCATATAGATCAATAACATGCCTTGCCTTGATGCGATTTTTGAGCTCCCTGAAGTCCGTTCTTCAAACTTTGAATAACCCATTCTAGACGCTGGATTCATCTCTCTTATGACTATCCACAGCATCACCCAACAAAGTAAAAAACCTAACAATACGTAACCTAAACTCCAATAAAAGTACATTCTTTTTTTTTTTTTTATACCAGAAAACAAAAAAAAATCACCCTTCACACTAGCTGATATTTATATAAGGAGAGAAACTACTTTCATTGTCTTTCTTTTTTTTTTTTTGAAAACAAAGAATACAACAAAAACCTTGCAGATTTCTATAAACGGAACAGATTCGTCCAATTCAAATCCCGGTCGCACTGACATACGCACTGTGACTAGACAAACTTTTACCTTTTTTTTTTTTTTTTTTTTTTTTTTTTTTCCGTAAATACAAAGATGAGTAGATCACCTGAAAGAATGGATGTCGATAACGGTATATAACACACCTTCATTTACTTTTCCTTTTCCTTTTTTTTTTTTTTTTTCAAAAAATATAACTTTTGATTCTTGGTTGCTTCTTTTAAATAAAAACAAGTACAGTTTTATTCATCTTTTTCAATAAACATAGATGTCAAAATTAGAGGAAGGGGAGCTGGCGAGGAAGGTAATCCACAAAAAAAAAAAAAAAAAAAACCCCCCCTCCACCTTATAAATGTACTCAAAAAGAAAATCTAGGCATTTTAAAACGATTAGGACGCGGTGACGTTTCTGAACCTGTTCGTTGTAAGTGTATTATAGTTTCGTTTCTATAGAGTTGACACTAAACAAGTAAACTAGCTATTGAAGGATGGGTTATTGTTGTTCGAGGTCTTCATGAAGAAACCGATGAGGACTCTTTACACGAACGATTTATGGAATTTGGAGCAGTAAAGACAGTTCATTTGAATCTCGATAGACAGACAGGTTATGTCAAAGTAAGTCTCTTTTGGGACATGTTATTTTCGAAACGCAAGAGCTTTTCTTTAATCTATATTTGGGTAGGGCTACGCTTTTATTGAATTTGAGTCTCGTAAAGAAGCTGAAGTAGCTGTAGAACAAGCCAATGGTTCAACTTATTTAGGTGAACCCATCAAGGTAGACTATGCTTTTGTTAGAGGAGCTGCTCCTGAGGATCGTTCAAGAAGAGATCGTAGACGTGATAGAAGCTTAAGTCCTTCTCGACGCTAAACAACTTTTCTTTCAAAATCGCACACACACACACACACACACACACACACAAAGAGAGAGAGAAGAAATGTTAAATAAATACATATACACACATACATCTATATAAAAGAGTCCATGTCGGTCACTCTGCTACAATCTTTCATAAAATACACCCAGATGGAGACAAAGACTTTTCTTAAAAAAAAAAAAAAAGCAGCCGCGTCACTTTGTAGGATAAATATCCTCATTTTCCGTAACTACCAGAAATAGGCACTCTAAATGGCTTCGTTTTCTTTTTTATTTAGAGCCTGCAAAAAAAAAAAAAAAACGTAATAAAAAAAAAACGTAATAAAAAAAAACGTAATAAAAAAAAAGAAACTGGGTGATAGAAATGAACAATCAAAGGGGTCTATTTTTGGGACTGTAATATCCACGTACTCAATTGATGCATTGGCTACATTCTTACCAAGAGGGAGCTGTTTGAGACATTGAAGTTTTCGTAAATTTGCCCAGCTGCCTAACATAATGATGTCATCTTTGGCGTACACAGAGCAAGTGAGAAGACCGCCAATCTGACAGACAAGCCTAGCTCCTGGAAGAGCATGCAGCGGAAACCTGCAACCAGGCTGACAAAGGCGAGTCTAGATGTTGAGTGTTACAAAACAAGCTTTCAATCCGGTCGATGTAATAGAAAAAGCTCAAAAACAGCGACCGGACATAGGTTGGTAATGTTTGACTTTAAAGAGCTTTAGACTATGTCACTCATGACATTTTTCTTTTGGAGAGTGAACTTTCAAACTAGAGAATCTGAACGTCTGTAGATAAAGACGCAAAAAGAGAAACGGATTCGAGCCAACCGGAGAGTCATCAACAACCAAGAAGCAAGTTTGAAATTCCGCAAGGAGAGTCTCATTGTGATCGCAAAAGTATCAACATCGGGGCTTGTGTAAATGAATAGTATATTCACCATTGAGCGTAAAACTTGACGTCCTGAGAGATTTAAAGATACAGATTTTAATAAATAAATAAAAAAGGGCCTTTTGAATATAGAGTGGATTTTAAATAGAAGAGAGACTTATAAAAATATCTAGATTTAACAGACAGAAACATTCCAAGAAGAAACAAGATACTCAAAGTACTCAAGTGGCTGGTCAAATAACACAAACAAGCTAAAAACATTATATCTAAAAGACAAAATCTAAATAATCCCAACACTTTGTTAAAACAGGCATGTTTCTCTTCATACGGTTATTTGTCAGGAGACCAAAGATGTCGTGCTTTAGCTCTCGATTCAGAGTAAAGTAGACATTGGGAACCATAGAGCCTGTGGCCACCAGGGGTTTATTGTTGTTGCTTGTAGAACTTGGCTCTGAAGTATCTTTATAAGCGTTGTGTAATTAAGCTCCGTAGCGAGTTGATTTCATGGTTGTAGAACTGACTTCAATTGATACTGAAAGCAACTGTGAATTGACCTCGGGACCTGGAAACCAAGAGATGCGCTTTGCTAGTGCAATAGTCTGCAAAGAGATTTATATCGTTTGGTTACCACCAATATTGCATTTCTGGAGGACTTTTCTGTTCCTGGGTCATTTTCTTGAAACGAAAGAAAAACTGAAAATAGCATTTGGTTGGTTCAAAGATTTAGTTGACACTCTGTATACTATCTGTATTATAAAATGACTGATTCCGCCTTTTGTGGATCTTTTACAATTTTATTTAGTTTCGTTTCAGGATCAGAGCAAAATACATGGTCGCTCTTTTTTTTTTTTTTTTTTTTTTTTGGTATTGTTCTTTATTTCCATGAAAGATGGCCAATAAAAAAAAGAACGAGCCAACGGGTAACGCAAAACAGCGACAAGCCAATCAAACCGCTGGTGGCTTCATTTCTATTCTTTTTTTTTTTTTTTTTTTAAAAAAAAAAATTCTATAGCGTTTCAAGAAGGTGATAAAGATAGAGAGAATAAGCCACGACAGCGATCCTTTTTTTTTTTTTTTTTTTTTTTTTTTTTTCATTGTTTGTTTAAATGAGATTTTTGTTTATTATTTTAGTAGATTTTAATATTAAATAGTGGATGACGGCTATTAAAACCATTCGCGCTGACAGATGGCAAAAAGAAAACAAAAAAATTTGGTTGGCAGTGTTTCAACTGGGATCTGCTCTGATCTTTCTTTTTTTTTGTTTTTTTTTTTTTTTATTTTCTATAGCCACGTTTCAGCAAAAGGTTGATGAAAAATATCTTTATAAATCCCGCTTGATTGGGTGTTATTGTACAACCTACGGTATTTATGAACAAAACGTATTGTAATATAGAGCCTTTTAAAAAAAATAGAAAGTCTTTTTTTCTTTGCCTGTGGTTTTAAAAATAGGTTTAGTGAACAGAACAAATCGTCTTTTTTTCTGCGACTGAAATTAAAGAGTTCTCGGCTGTGCTTCCCCGCAACGCGCGCACGTTTCTCTAAAAGCAAGTAGTAAAAAAAGGGGTACTGTTTGTGTCCTCTTCACATGCTTAATTATGAGAGAAAGAAGAAAAATAGTTAAGAGTGATACGAACCCTATTTAAAACAAGGTGTCTCTCTCTATTAACGGAAAAAGTTCTTCTAATTTCTTTGGTTACCAAAGAGAGAAAGAAATGGTCGTTTGGACCCTGATAGAAAATGATGACAGTATTATTTCTGAGCTGCAAATAAATAAAGCACCTTTAGCCAAAAAATAAAAAGGTAATCAACATTCTTTTGAGAACAAAGCCTAAAAAGAGTATACCACTTTGAGGTAGCAAAACCGTAACCCGGTTGTACACTAAAATAAATCATTTTTATACAGCCACTGTAGACTGAGTGGCACAAACTATCAACGCACAAGGCAATTGATGGATCGGAAATTATTTCTTTCGGTGGATCCTATCACAATTACTAAAAAAAGGCAGTGTTACACGCATCTACACTAACTTTTTTTTTTTTTTTTTTTTTTTCACAAGCTATTTCGGAGCCAAAATAAAATAGAGCGTCTGTGAGACAATAAAGCGTGTGTGATAGGGCGGAAAGAGAAAATATAGCAAATTTGTTTGAACCAGTTCTTTTATAGTGCCGTTGGTCACCTCTGCAATATGATGCCTTTTAAAAAGATACAGTTGTTTCACACAAGATTCTTAGTTCCTGTAAAGTACACTGCCAAACTTATTTGATTGGAATCAATCATGTATCTAATGAGACAGGCTTATCGTGGTGACGATTACTAAATTATGTACTATTATATAAATAGAATAGATTGCCGTGTAGGTATTCTTATACCCAAGGCTACATTGTGCTATGAAAGCCAGATCACGACATCTTTCTAGACTTGCCAACGTGCAAATTCAAGAGTATCAAGATCCAACCACAATGTAACGCTGTAGGGTAGTCAATAGGAATGGAAAGGTCTTCTATATTACATTAAACTAGACCTCACGGATCATATATAAGCTCTCAAATGAGGAACTTGGGTATTTTACAAGTATTATTGATTTAAACCGTGAGAGCAAGATTGACTTGATCTTTACTGTATCATAGAATGGATGGGCTGAATCATACGAAAACCATGTCCCTACCCCAACTGACGGCATTTACTCTTTAAGCAGCAAATAGAGGAAGTAAGAAAACAAAGACTAAAATACGTAAAGCCTGAGCAGATCTGAATTCATGCATTTTGTGCTCGCACAGCATCGCTTGCAATGAATTTTGTTCCAAGCCTGGTTTTGTTGTCAAGACAAAGGGCAAATTTACTTAACACTACAAGTCGATTTATTTCGTGGCACCTGAATAAGCTTTCATGATGTCATGAAGATTGCTCATGTCCTTTATTGTTCTTTATACCCTAGACCATGTCTTTTTTGGCTTTGGATAGGGAAAATTTGCCGAATGGTTTATGTTGGAATCCGTGATTTTCAGCCATACCTATAATATGTCACTATTAATTTATTCTGGTGGTCCGTTCTCCGAATCTGAAATTGTATAAAGGCTCTAGAAATTCTATAAGCCCAGCATTGAGACAAAGCATTACTGCTACATGGTGTACTTTGTTAATCATACAATTTTTATTTTTTCAGTGACCTGATCGAACTTAAATTGTAATCGTTAATACTACTCTCCTTTCATAACTTTGCTATCGATTCTATTTATATAGAATAAAAGTACTTCACGATGACTTGGAGACTAGGGATGTTGATAACCCAGTGCTTGAAAGAAAAGCCAACTCAACAAATTTACTAATTGAACTTTCAGGAAGCGTTTACATCAACACAGACAGGAAGCTAGAAAGTGACGGTCCACAGTTTGTAGGAATGCTACTAAGCTGCAAAAAAATTAGTAAAAAAAAAAAGCATACACCGTTTTTGATCACCGCAAGTAAAAATACTACGTTATTAAAGTTCGACCAGAATTGCAACAATTAAAAAGTGTTATCATGTTTAAAAGCAATCAGTACTATGTAAAAGAAAGGGTTTTGAAGTTGGCCATATCATCAAACTTCTAGAGGACTCGGTTCATTTACTGTCCTCCTACTAATTCTGCTTTCTTGGCGACAGGCTGCTGTCGATTTAGCCGGATGGTTTTTTTCAACCTGTGTGTCTTTAATAAATTAGCTGTATGATTATGTCTGTGTGTGTACTTTTTTTCTTTTTTTTTTTGAAAATTGGTGAACGTATTTGCTCTAGTAGCATTTTGGAACAATTTTTCAAAAGGAATAGCCATTTTTGACAATTAGATATTAATGACTGCTATTTATTTCTTAGAAAGTGATACTATTTACCTGCCGCACTACACATATATATATGTATATATATATATAGATATATTTTTTTTTTTTGCCAATAAACCTATTTAGGTTCTGTAATATAGGGATTGTCACTAAGGTTCAGGCTAGAGCTTTCCAGGTCCGAACAACTTATAGTGACCATATAAGGGTTACAAATCAGTTATGGGTTGCAAGAAAAGAAGTGACACAAAAGTAATACTTGTCCTATCTATGATATATTTGATTATTTTAAATCAGCAAAAGTCGCCTTTCGTCCCTTGAAGAAGGTTTAGGTTATCAATAGTATCCTATAGATACAGAAACTGATACTACAAGTAGCTGAGTGGAGGATTCGTTTAGAGCACAAAGCAAGACTTTTTTTTGTTTGTAGGGGCACAAGACAGTTGGGATTCCGATACAACACCTCTTTAATAACTGATCTTTAAAAAAAAAAATCCATAAACGCCCTCTTTTAGGATTTTTTCCTTTTTTCTCTTTTTTGCTAATTGTTTTTCTAATTTATTTCGTTTTGTTATCAATAAGCTTTTTGTCAGAGTAGAATGTATACAGAGACATTAGAGAAGATTTGTTTTGATGACACATGTCATTGTGATTGGCGACTTACCTTACAAGGATGTGTAGAAAAGAAAGCAATGACCGTTATTCATGGTGTCAATGTAGGCATATCAGGCATTACTGTCATTTTGGGTAAACAAATAGACACAAAATTTTTTTTGGCTGTATCTAAAAATTAGAAATAGGTACAGCGTTATTATGTCACCGACTGTTTATTAAAGGACACCAATTGTTTGATGCCAGTTTATCCAAAGGATGCTTTCGACCCAAGCCGATTGATTGTATGTTGATGTTTATTGTATTTTTCAATTTTCGTAAGTGGATAGAAAATACTCGTTTTTATTTATTAAGCATGATCACAGTTCGGCTCTTGTCCAGTATAATGTTGATTGTAGACTTTGCTCCTGATACAGTCTCTCGCTCTTGTAAGTGAGTTCATGACCTGGATTGATTCTCACTGTTTTTATAGTCATGTTTGAGTTCCCTTGGCAATTTGGCTATGGATCTTTTGCGTTGTACTTGATCGGCATTGCACAAACATTGGCTGACGTAAATTAACAACAACAGGAAAAAGATCTACCTTTTTCTCACGCATATCTTTTTTTTTTAGAGTCATAAAGTACTTGCTAACTCTTGGTTACCATCGCCCAAAGTAGTAGACGCCATTGGGGGCACTTTGTTCTTTGCCCCCTTTTTGATCAACAACTGTTTTTCATTGGCAGCAGGCATTATGGCGGAAAGAAATTTAAGTTTGGCCGTACTCTTTACACGATTATTGTACGTGTTTTGGTTTATTCATTGCTCTAGCTTGGGTTTTGCCGTACTCTATTCAGGTGTTCGATTGACTCGCATATTAGAAGCTCACCTCAAGAAGTTCAATACCACCGCAGGACCTCGTTATACATCTATTAAGACCGGTATTTTCAAGATTCGATCCGTTATGAGTATTATTGTGGTCTGTGTATGGATGTTTGCGGTATTCCTCTTGCTCTTTGGTATCCTCAGACATCGTATTCTGATCAGTCTGGCCGGCTCGATTGTCTTGGGTACTATGTGGAACTTCCTTGGGGCTGTGTGTACTTTGGGTGTAGTGATTGCCATCTTGATAAAGTAAGCTTTCTAGCACAAAATACAATGATGTATTGATCATTCTCTTAAAGCCCAAAAATTGACGAGCCTGGATCCCTTGGATTGAAATCTTCCAGTGCAGAGAAATCAGCTAACGAAAAGTCCAATACACCCTATCTCTCCTATTCAAACTTTACTTCCCAAGACTATTCAACTTCAGCTGCCAACTACAGTGCCAATGCACCTTCTTCCGCCCTCCAATCAGATCGCGCGACAATGGATGAGCTTAAACTTCAACAGTTACAATACCAACAAGTATTTCAAAAACACAATAATAATCACAACACTCGTAAAGAATCTGAAGAGCATCAGCAACAACACCAATCTATCGCTCTTCAAGATCGCTACTTCAACTCTGTCTCGCTCCACCACTCCACGATTGAAAGTGAACCTATGGTCGACGATGGTGAAACCTCTCAATTGGACCTGGTAGACCACGCGTCCAAACACCACGACTTTTAACCATAGAACAATAATAATAACAACCACAACCTTATATGTACATTTTTACACACACACAAACACACACATTTATTTACAATACAACACGCAATACATTTTTTTTGGTTTTATGAATAAATCTTTTATACACGACGATTTCTGTCTCTTTAAAAAACACGAGGCCTAAAGTCATTACAATTCTACTTATCGGCGGTTTATCAGAACTCCGTAGTAATAAAACACATTTTTATATTAAAAAAAGATTTTTCAAGATGCATTTCATAAAACAAAACACCCCACGTACACGCACACATATACATATGTATCTTCTTTGTATTCCTATTTCCCTAAAAGCACGTTTTGTTCTTGTTTTACAATAAAAATAAATAATAACAAAAAAAAAAAAAACTCTTTTTTAATTAAATATTTTTATGCTCAGTTTTACCAAAAAGTTTAGAAACAGGTTCTTTGCTTGAAAAATAAATATATAATATATACGATCGCCTTTTTAAAAATCCGTTCAGATGGTCTATTCAGAAACGCGAGAGGCTTTTTAAATAAGATCAACCAAAGCGTAGTCTCCATTTGGTACTTTTTGTGAAACTTTCACTACAAAAAGTATCTAAAAGTTCTTCCTGTCAAATAAAAGCTACTAAAGTGAGGAAAAATAATAAAGTTTTTTTTTTGGAATTTATAAAAAGATGGAGAAAGATGGGCTACTTTTATCTCCATAAACGAGACTAACCAAAGTAAACTATTGCTAAAGTACCGATTAGTTTTGTTTAACATGCCTTGTCATTGTTCATTAAAATCCAAACGCCTTGTCTTTGCTTGAAGTCTAGGTTTATTCCTTTTTTCCCCTAGATACATAGGTTCTGTTATGAAGGAATACATGATGATACATTCGGTTTCGGTAAGATAATGAATGCAAATTCATTTATTTCAGTTTCTAAAAAACGAGACCGCTACTGAACAAACATTCAGGAAAAAACTTTTAACTATAAAGTATTGGATAACCAATTGACTTCAGTCTTTTTCTTAAATCAATATAGTTAAATATGCCTACCTTTGTTGGTGCAGAATAATGTTTAACAACGTCTCCAATACATTCTGTCAGAGACGTGAATGTTTCAAAGTGTTTTTGATATTTAATAATTTATTTATTAGCTTGCATATATACATTTTGTTTCACTCTTTTTTAAGAGGTCTACTTTAAGTAAAATCAAGATCTGTACAAACACTGTGTAATATAAATTTTCCTTGTGTTACTCTGTCTGAAGTAGATGTCAAATTATTGTCAGGCCAAATAAAAAGAATTCCAGATTAAGAATAACCAAAGCCGCCATCAGAACCAATGTACATAAAAAATCGTTTTTCAACGTTTAAATTTAATCAGTTGGAATTTTTTTTTATTGATTGGATCGTTTTTGAAAATCAATCCTTACATAGACTACTGGTTGTCCCAGATATGACAAGCTAATTACATTAGCCATTAATTCTGTATACTGAATGCATGACGCCAGTCGTTGAGATGTATTTTATTGGAGGTAGTTCCAGTATACAATAGTTTGTCCCGAACGACTATTTTTGGCTGTTGTTCAAGGTCTATAGTGTATTGTTTCTTTTTATTCAAAAATCAGATGTCAAGATAGCTTAGAACAGACATTATGAACCTTTTTTTATGTGTATATTCTTTAGCATCTGTGCTTTTATTTGAAATTTGAGCTTTGTGCCATGACAAGACATCGTTCCTGGCTTTTAATTTTGGGGATGTGCGAGCATAGTCTTTCAAGAAATAGTTGCTATTTTTGTAAGCCTGATTATCTGTTCTTCACACAGTATACAGAAGCTGTCGTAGGAGCAGCAGTTTTCATAGGATCTATTATTCAAAGAGTTTACATCAACCCAAGCTGTTTTTAAAAAAAGGTTGCTCGTGATTATTTACAAATAAAAACCAAGTTGTATTGAATTCTTTGAGACCTAACCCATAGCTGAAGTTTTTTCTTAGCAACGGATGTCGTCTTTAAGCTCGATAGTTGGGTTTGAACGGAATTTCTTGTTGCCTAATACAAATAAACTTCTCACAGTATATACCCGATTACTCTTGAGGATGTATTAAATGAACAATAGGTCTTGCAACAAAACCGAAAGAATGCTTTTTTTTTTGTAAAGCTTGTATTTTCTAGAGTAGAGCGTATTTTATACTCAAAATCCATCATACTAAGTGACAGTTTGGCTCCAGTTTTCTTAACCAGAAAAAGAAAAGCAGATTGCGTCTATTTCGCCCGGTCTGTCCAAGGGTTTTGCAGCGACATCTCTCTTTTACAAAAAGTCATCTGCGTATTTATAGTTAGCGCTCTTGGTTGCCTTTTAGACAACAAACTAAAAAATCCTATAAGCTGCTCACTAGTAATCTATAAAACTTCGTTGCAAATTCGGGTGTCCATAAAACACGAACAAATATAGCTTTGGTCTACGCTACACCAAAAAGCGAAAAAAGAAAAAGAAAATCTTAACCTCTGAAGAGTACATCTGTTCAACACAAGTAAACGTCTTTACACTACAGTGAATATGTGTTTTAATATGTACACCTCAAAACGAGTTGGGTCTGGCTCAAGCATATACTGTACCACCCTATCGGAAAATGTTGAACATCTTGGTTACGCGTTCTTAAAACAAATTCTATTGCCTAGGAACATACCCTAATAACAATGTATTAAGTTATACACAAATAGTTTTTTGATACCAAACTGGATTTGGGAGGATGTTCGCCCCAACAAAAGCTTTTTTTCTCTGTTTAATACAGCACCTTGACCTGTCAATTAGTAGAACCATAAACGTCATCAAGCGGTTTTTGAAGCCAGCCGCCAGTTTTTTACTCTTTTTTTTTTTTGAGCTTGCTGTAACAAAACACTGTGAGCCTAATCCTATTTCTAACGTTTTTTCTGATTTTTAACTTTTTTGTTCATATCCTGGAATTTTTTATTCCCAAAAAAAAAAATCTATCAGAATTCAACTCCTTAAAATCGATATCTTTCTATTGATTGTCCTTAGATGAAAATATAATAGTTCTATATATCTTATGCTTACAGACGCCAGTTTAACCAATATATTAGTTGTGGTACAGTCACTTTCTATTGCTAATGACCAAAAAAAAAAAAAAAGAAAGAAATAAACAACGACGTTCCCATTGACCGTTTCAATAGAGTGGTGTGTCACAGATACGATATCGAGTTTACCATCAACGTTGCAACAAAGCAGACATTATTCATCATTTAAAAAACACACCTCTTTCTTCCAGCCACCTCTTATTAAAAGCTTATTCTGAACTACTCGGCACAAGCATTCCTGTTACTTGGCGGATCGTTCAGGAAAACGATAGAAATCCCGATAAAGATGTTTTACTTGAGCTATGGGTGTTTTGGTTTGATGACAGCCATACAGGAAAAGTGGATTCAAACGAAAGTCTTCGGGAATTAGATGGTATATGATAAATAACAGTTTTTAACAATGAGCCTTATTGACATTTTTGAAATTAGAGGCAAAAGTTGGATCGTTCACCTGGGAAAATGCTTACTCGAAACTCCAATCACCCACAGTTTCCCCTGTCACCAACAGCGTTCAATCAGATACAGCCACGCCTGTAAGAGTGTCCACAGAATACAAAATGTTTATTAAATCACTAAGAAACTTGGTGGATATGTAAGTGAGATGAAAAAAAAAAAAGAGAGAGAGAGAGAGACTGACACTGTGCCTTGTTAGTCAAATGAAGATTCAAGGAGCGGTTCCTTTAGGGGAGTTTTACATATTTCCAAACAAGGATGAACTGAACAGTATGATACGGGAAGAATCAGCAGATACCCAAATCATTTCATCACTTTGTTGTACATACAATGTCTATCTGGCAAACACCAATCTACTATTCCAACCTAATACGCGACGTATCCGACTCAAATCGATTCTATCACAACCCAATAAAACGCGAGGGAAGAGAGGTAAGGTTGATCCTGCATCTATTGCGCGCATCTAATTCTGTGTACAGCAATCATCAGCCCTTCCGGAGAATCTGTTGTTATTGCATCGGATCACTATCAGTTATCTAAACAGACAGAAGAAGACGTGCTGAGACAATGGTCGCATTTGCTGGATATTCCATCTACAGTTCTTACTGGACATGACGCGTTCAAGGCGGGCTATCGCCCTTTTCTTACTGCGATCAAAAGCACAGAGAACAATGCTGTGTTTTACTATCCTACTATTCTCATCTTTCTCTCATCCGACACTAAATTATCGCCGGTAGACATGGCAGGAACGCACGGCCTGTTCAAGTACAATCAAGGTTTTTCCGAAAATCTAGGCGACAAATGGTATCGATCGGCATGGAAAGAAAAGAGTTTGTGGAACTTCATGTGCCCAAAAGAGGGTGCGATTCATTCGGTATTAGACATGTTATCACAAGAATCCAGTGCGGTTAATCAGGCCAGCTTTTTGCAGAAAGCCATGCACGAGACGCATACGCAAAGTCCAATGACGACTACGTCGATGGCCACGCCTGCCTCTACCCATCTGCCACGGACAGACGCTTCTACACCCAGTTACGACGACCCCGAAACACGAGCCAAAAACCCACCCCAGTTGTCTCTGGCAGAATTTGCCCTTGCCCATTTCAGCCTCGAAACCCATCCTGAAGATATACCTGATTTTCCGTCTTATGGCACGCTAGTAGACCCAGCTACCCCGGTACCGCCCACGCCGGCAGCGGTCCCTGTAGAGCCTGTGAGGACTGAGACGGCACCTGATCAGACCTCCTACCCACCTCCTATCGACCCTTTTGGCCTGGTACATGGCGTGGATGAGATGTTGTTGGACATGCCAGACCGATGGAACGATGATACGATGAACGACCTGGAGAACTTTGATCTGGGCGTGACCGAAGAGGATTTCGATTTTTTCGAGACTGAGCCTGTCTTGGTCAAGGATGAACTCTTTATAAACGAGGCTCCGTTAATGTTAATGGAAACAGACGAACTGGAGGGGTTCGATGTGCTGGACAAAGAGGTGGCCATGATAGAGCCCGCCCCCATCTTGCCTGATCTGTTCCCACCCGACCGTCCATCTAAGCCACGTGACCTGTTTATCCCGCCTACGTTTGCACCGGTCAAAGTAGACTTCTTTGTCAACGATGCAAAGTATTTAGGGGGCGGCAAGTTTACATACCCCTATGTCGGTCAAGCCATGCCTTTGCCAAATAGCTACAGCCCGGATTACGTACCCAAAAGTCGGACAAAAAAACAACGGAAAAAGAAGGCGGGCAAAAAGGCCAAAGCGTCAGAAGAAACAGATTTGGGAGGCTCAAGTTCAGATCTCCTTTTGGTCCATGAAAAATCAGAAACCGCGCTCGACAGAGAGGTCTTGGCTGAAAGCCAACTGGACGCTCTCAATGGTTGTGCCCATAACGCGAGCCATCATGGAAGCAACAACGATAGTAAGAAAAGCAGTAACAGCAGTAGTAGCAGCAGTAGTAGTAGCTCTGATGAGGAAGATGACTCGGATGACAGTAGTTTGGTCAGTACGCCCAGCCGTGTTTTGGATCATGTTGTGCTTGCCCAGACGCGGTTTATTGAACGAATGATCTCATCCCCCTTCTTCCGACGCGCTCACCCGCCGGCAGACCCAAGCACATTTGAGTACGATAGTCCGTTTGCGGACGCAGTGGCCGACAGCTATTCTCAATTTAGCCGGCCGATCCACATATCAACAGATGAAGACTATAAAGTGCTGGGCTATCTGTGCCAACAGGCCGTGTTGGGGGGCTACCCTTTCTCAGGAGGTATTGAGTCCATTTTCTCTCATGGGATAGAATCCAGTGAAGGAGAAACGACAAAATCGGTCATTGCCCGTCGAAGAAATCTACTACAGAAATTTCATGGAGGTAAAAGAAAACTTGAGTTTTTTATGGAGATTTGGATTTAATCAATGTGTGTCTGTTTTTTTTTTTTTTTTTTTGAAAGACTCTATCCATACCTGCTCTACACCACACGATGTAGAATCGATGAATCAAAACTTCAAAGGTCTTTTGAATACGATTTTTGCAAAGAACGACCCGGATGTGAACGCAATGTGTATGGAACCACCTCTATTGCCTGCGCCTGTGACCGTGAAAGGCCCTTTGAACGTACAACAGTATTACGATCTCTCTGAGACTAGTCAAGCCCATTCCAAGTACGGCAAGTACCAAGTCAAACGACGAAGACCTGCCGAACCCAACCTAGATACCTTACGCGCTCCCAGTATTCTTGTGAACCGACAGGAGGAATACATCGAAGGCACGCCAAAGCTGATGATGTTTTGGGAAAAGCTTCGTCTGGAGCCTTATTCGTGTAAAAAACATATCCACTATTTCATCATCTACCCCGAAAACGAGTCGATTGAGCGTAATGTAGCTCAGTTCTTTAAGAATCTCAGTACGCTTTATGAAACCTGTCAGCTCGGTCTACATCATCCAGGTAACGCTGGCAGTTATCGTAAAGGACTTGTGCCTGTACGTTTATTAGGTAAATACACACATCGATAAAGACAGAGAAGGGTTTATTGACCTGTTGTAGCTACTGAAGAGGGAGAAAGCCTAGAGGATCAACAGATGCGTAGTTACCAAACAGAATGTCAACAGCTTGGTACTGCCATAGGCCAGATGCACAGCGAAGGTTTCCATACAGTGGTTTATATGGTGAACCCAATCTCAGACCTTGCCTCCAACATGTCTATGGCGCGTTGTTTCAATGGTTTGATGGAATCCTATGAAGCAGTACAGCGGCCTAAAGGGATCAAGCCTGTCGTTCAGTTAGTGCCTGCGGAACATGTGTTGCGCTCTGCTTCGTTTGGTGGATGTCTAAAGTTTGGACTAAAGACGATTGCTTTCTCTGTGTATTCCAAGTGTTTTGCGGTGGTGACGCGTAGCCGTAGCAACGACGAGACAGGCGAATCGACCGCGACATCTGAAATCTATGCCCCACCGTTCGTACTGCCGCGTCTGGTGCCCAACACTGTTCAGTATTCGATCAAGAAAGGACCTGTGCCGTTTCCAAACATCTTGGAGAACCAGGCGGTACTTCATCTAGGCTACTGCTTTAGCTTTGACCGGCGATGGATGGTGGTTGTGTGGACAGACAATCATGGGGAGCTGATCGAATTTGCGACGATTGACCGCCAGAAGCATGAGCAGTCGACATCCAAGATGTTTGAAGAAGCATGGCGACAGACACAAGCGATTGCTAAACGCACAGGGTTTGTATGGACTTTTGTGATTTCCAAGCTGGGCTTGCTATTTGAGAACGAGCTCAAGGTATGGTTGAACTGTACAGGGCTCGAGGAACGTATTGCAGTGGTCTGTTTGGATCTTGAATCTCCGTTGCATATCTCAGGTCTTGCGCCTGGACAAACGGTTCATACGAATGAGACCACAGCCCATTCGACTATGGAGGGATTGAACAGCAACGTACCGGGCCTTGTAATGGCCAACCACGGAGCGAGCCAGTCAGGCATAGGCAAGAAGACGATGCACGCCCTGGACGATCACGGGATGGATCAAACCAAGGCGTTGCTCTTGAATCATCGTGTGGCCTATTCGAGCAAAAGAGAACGGGCGTCTTTAGCCATGCTCAACTTGGATCCTTCTTCTAGCACTGAGAACTGGATGATACCCTTAGCCAGTGGCTACATGATCCATACACCCTCACCTACCGAAAACACCCGTCATGGGCTATTCCACTGCCATCCTCCTGTTATAGAGGTAAGTCAAAACCGCAAGAGTGCTGTAGGACTCACATATCGCCCTAGATACATTTAGTTTTTAATCAAACCCACCATTCAGCATATAGCACGTTAAGAGACATTATACAAAAGTTCCATGCCCTGTCTTATATTAACATAATTGCCTCCAACAGTAATCGATTTCCTATTCATCTGGCCTTAGTAGAAAGGCTCTCTCGTCTTTTACTCATAGTAAATCCCCAATAAATTTTTTTTTTTTTTTTTTATTTTTATATTTTTTTTCTATTTTTTTCTAGTGTGTTTTTTGCCTGAGACTAAAAAAGGGCACTAAAAAGCGCTAAATGCTATTTGATTAGATAAACAATGAGCAAAAAATCACAATGGTTTCAAGCTGATCCTAGCCAAGACAGAATTTAGAAAATTAAACACGGAACTGTGTTACCGGGTAATCAAAGAGGGTATCATAACAACGTCATAGAAACGCAAAAGAGGATTTCTATAGAAAGAAGAACAGATGATCCACATGACTGCTTCCTATCAAAGTAATATACAAATCTAATGGTACTGAATACTTTGTACAACTCCAAATGACACAAAAGTGAAGAATAAGATGGTACCTTTAGTGGAAGTCATGGAACGTAAGAAGTTTGTATGCATATGCTTTTCTTTAATTCTTTTGTCTATAGAGTTTGAAATCTACCCCACGTCTACTGGTGAATATATCGACCCAACTCAACCTGACCTTAAGTCTGGTATGGGTACGTACGATATAGATGTTATGATTGAAAAGATCTTGTAACAATGCAAGTCAAGGCTATTTGGAACCTTAATAAACACTTTATTGTCATCCGTTTTTTTTTTTTGACAGAATTCAGAAAATAAGACCAAGACATCTTTTCTATGAAACTCGGTTGATGTCATTGATTTCCCCCTACCCATTTTGTTTTGTAGGCTAGATAATCCATTCCAAGGTATTTCATTGGACAATCCATTTAATATTTATTGAAAGAAAAAAGGGTATTTTGATCAACATATATATATATATATATGTATGTACACAAGAGATAAAAGGAAAGAAACATATACATACATGCACACATAAGAATATACAGATGTATGTGTGTTGAAGGAGGAGGAGTAGTTTGATTTTAAATGACTTGTACATCATTTTGAGTGGCTACGGTATTGAAAGGATTGGCCCAACCCAGGGAACGTTTAACCGCCTGTTTCCAGCCCGCATACATTTTTTCGCGCTGTTGGACGGAGATGGAAGGGTTAAACTGCATTTTTTCTTTTGTGTTGACCTGGTTGAGTTCATCCAGCGATTTCCATAAGCCGACGGCCAAGCCAGCAGCCAAAGCGGCTCCTAAAGCGGTGGATTCGCGCATGGCGGGTCGCTGAACCGAGATGCCCAAGAGATCGGCTTGGATCTGCATACAGAGATCGGAGTTGGACATACCCCCATCGACCTTGAGCACTGTCAGTGGACTACCAGCATCTTGGTTCATGGCGTCTAAAATCGCACGGGATTGATAGCAGACCGCTTCGAGCAGCGCACGACAGATATGACTGCGTTGGCTAAAATGCGTCAGACCACAAATCGTGCCGCGTGCATCTGAGCGCCAATAGGGAGCAAACAGACCTGCAAACGCCGTAACAAAATAAACACCGGCCGTGTTCTCGACCTCAGCCGCCAACACGTTCAGCTCATGGGCATCTTCAATCAGCCCCATATTGTCTCGAAGCCACTGAATAGAGGCGCCGGCAACAGCCACAGAGCCTTCCAGAGCATATGCCGTTTGATCTCCCAGTCGGTAGGCGACGGTAGTCAATAACCCGTGTTGGGACTGCACCGGTCGATTGCCAGTGTTGAATAGCATAAAACAGCCCGTACCATACGTATTCTTGGCCTCTCCCTTTTGAAAACATTGTTGACCGACCAAGGCAGACTGTTGATCACCCAGACATCCACCCAAAGGTTTGCCTTGAAGTGCTCCCTCGGCTAAAGTGCCATAGACTTCAGAAGATGTCACAATACGAGGCAGTTGGATATTTTCAAAACCAAAGAAGCTAAAAGGAGACATAAGCATGTATTCAAAGACCTCTTTTTTTTTTTTTTTTTTTTTACTCTAAAGCTTCTTGACTCCAAGTTAAAGTATGAATATTCATCAATAATGTACGGCTTGCATTAGTAACATCAGTTACATAAGCACCTTGTTTTTCTAATCCGCCTGTGAGGTTCTAGAAACAAAATCAGTCCTGAAGCCTGCCTTTCCGCGTTTGCTTACATAAATCAACCAGGCGTCGACTGTACCCAGCCTGAGTCGTTGTTGCTCTTGTGCTTGGGCTACGACCTGAACATGATCCAGTAACCAACGTAGCTTAACAGCCGAAAAATAAGTTGAAAGCGGCAAACCACAGATGTCGAGCAGGGCATCCATGCCTTTATCTGAAGTGGCAGCGAGCTGTTGAACAGTTTGAATCGTACGTGTGTCACTCCAGACAATGGCTGGATAAAGAGGTTCTCCTGTTAGTGCATCCCAGGTGATCAGGGTCTCTCGTTGGTTGGTTAGTCCAATGCAGGCGATATCAGAAGCTTGGTAACCCATCAGATTGAGTTTTCGTACGGCGTGCTCCATACAGATATTGACAGAATCCAAAAGTTCATAAGGATCGTGCTCTAGCCAACTACAAAGGGTAAGAATGATATATTAAACGCTTTTAAGGAGTTACGTTACCCTGGCTGGGGGTGATGTTGCTGTAATTCGATCTGATGAAAAGTAACCATAGTACCTTGTTGGTCAAATATCACAAATCGTGTGGAGGTCGTGCCTTGATCAATAGAGGCAATCAAAGGTATTTGATGCTGAGTCATGAATTGAAAGCTGATGATTAAATTATTTCAGAAAAATTAAGAGGAAAAGAAAAAAAAAAAAAAAAAAAAAATTTTTAATGAATTCTGTGTTCTTTTTTTTTACCCTTTTTATACTCTCCACAGATCGTAGTTTGTATCCAATTTAATTGGTGCATCCGAATTAGCTTAGATTCCCTTTTTGGTTTTGCAGAAATAAAAATGCATTCTAAGAAATGAAAATGGCAAAAAAAAAAACAAAATCCCATGTTTTTTCTAGTGTAGTGTGCTTATCTTTTTTTACAATAAGACCGTTCTTATCAGCCGTTTAAGCTATTGACGTGTGTGTAACCTGTTGTACTTGAGACCAAAGAGAGGGCAGTAAATCAAAACTATCTTCAACTATCTTTATGAATTTCCACCTTTCAAAATGATTTCATCCACTCTAAAAAAAAACGGCTCAGCAGCTGAGTGTCAACGCAGGCATAAATCCAATTTGCAGTATGTGTTGCTGTTGACTAAAAATGATTTCATGTTGACTAACCAAGGATTTCACTTTCGCTCTACCCAACTACACTCTCACTGGTTTAGGTTTAGTCCAATTAACATGACAAATCCCTTACCTCACGCACAAAGTATTTTTTGGCGCTTTTTTGCTGTTGCTTTGCTTTCTTTTAGAGTGCCATCCGTCGGAGAATCAATAACACATGCGATTTTTTTTTTTTTATTTTTTTTGGCCTTGACTCTTTCTTTTCCCTTTTTATAGATATACATATTTATATATATAAATATATATTTTCAGTCTCAGTATGGACACGCAGCCAACAGGACAGACAGCCAACAAGTGGATTAAAGA
Organism: Sporodiniella umbellata; assembly: GCA_025677835.1. Classification (NCBI taxonomy): domain Eukaryota; kingdom Fungi; phylum Mucoromycota; class Mucoromycetes; order Mucorales; family Rhizopodaceae; genus Sporodiniella; species Sporodiniella umbellata. Next base: position 17,098 of record JAIXMR010000091.1, on the reverse strand, counting down.
CAATGAAGAATATGAAAACGACCAAGTGGGCCTTGTGCCGCATAACCGTGGCTATAAACATATCCTTTTTTATTATTATTATTTATATAACGTTAAAAAAGAATCCATCAAACATTATAAATAATTGTCCTTAACCCAATGCATGTAACTTTCTTTTTCTACTAATTACTGAGGAAATGGGCACCTACAGATTCAAACAGTAACAAGCTACGACCTTCAGCCACGTTATCGGAAGAAGCAGAGGTATTAGATAACAACAAAAGGGGGCTTGTGTATATTGTTTATTCACGTACAAAAAAAAAAAGTATACAAGTGGAAATAGAAAACGTATGGTTGTAAAAAGAAAACGGGGTAGAATGGAAGATGGATTTTCAGAAGAGGAAGAGGATCCTTATACGCTGATTAATATCGAAGGTAACCAAAAAAAAAAAAAAAAAAAAATACAAATAATCCAATGAGTGTTTTAACTTCATACTTTATTTTAGACATCTTGAGCCCTATCGAGGTGCCTACGGACATTGTACGTCGACCTGCGCTAAGAAGGATTTTAAGATCGAGTCAGATTGATATCCTTTCAAAGACGAGTATGGAATTTATCGAGGGTGAAAAGAACTTTAATAAGATTCTCTGTCGTCTGTCCTCTATTTTACATCAAGACGATCCGCGTTACCTGGACCTGAACTTTGATCGTACACCCAGCCAGATCAAACGCTACAAGGAAGATACCGAGGCTGCCAAAGCAGCAGCTGTTGCTCTTTCTTCAGCAAAAAACGAAACGACTGTAGAGGATCTTGAACCGGCTGAACTATCTGAAAAGGTTGAAAAAAGTCTACAGCCTCCACCACCACAACAACACACATTATCATCTACTCCATCATCAATAACATCAGAACAAGAGACACACAATGAGGAAGGTTTAGACATCGAGGCAAGATCTATTGTCAAACGAGTGAAAGAGTTGCTTTTGGTAACCAAAAAAAAAAAAAAAAAAAAAAACAGAGATCCCCTTTTTCACTCACGTTGGTATTGTCATAGGAAAATATCAACTATAGTAACGAGTACATGGCCAGTTTGAAAGAAGCACGCGACAAGCTATCAAAAGCTAGTATGCAAAAAGAAACCCTCTGGAAAGAGCTTTTGGCTAACGCGAAAGAAGAAGACCGACGAGCCAAAACGTTCGAGGGCAGAAGCTATCATTAGTCGTACAAGCAAATAAAAGAGAAAATATCATGATTGGCACGTGAAAACGAGATAGGCTTTGTTTGTTGTTGTAAAGGCAGTTTGTGATTAGCAAAGAGTTATTTACACATAGCTGTTTATTGTATACAGTGTTTGAAGGCATATTACATATTACGGAAAAGATATACAAAAAAATAAGAAGGGCAGGGAAAAGAATTCAATAGAGTCTTGATCAAAGGCAGTTGACAAGGCTGACAGGCTCAGGCGGAAAGTGTAGGATAGAGCAATGCGCCTGCTACTTAAGGTAATCATCTTTGGATCGACAGCCGGGACGTGGCTTGCGTCTTCTAGGCTGAATCATGAGTGAAGGTGGGGGGTTTTTTTTTTCACCTACAGGTGTTCTTACATGACGCGTTTTGTATTCCAATTGACAAAAAACGCTGCTTTTCCTTGGATACCGTATATGATGCTGATTGGTCCAACAACAAAACCATTTAATGAGCCCTGTACATGTGGCTGTCCAATGATATTTTATGCAATTTATTTGATATAAATATTCGTGTTTTCAGTTTCTTTGTTTTCAAAAAGAGGCGTTGTCCATGAGCGGGAAAATCCTGTCTTTGATGTGAAGCTTTCTTGCCAGAGAATACTGATATACATAACAAATACACGCAGAGAGACCATTGAGGTAGATTCAGTGGCCTACGACTAGAACAAAAGCAATATTGGCTTTAGATGCTAACAGTCGGATTAGTGTAAGTTTTAAAGAAGTCCAAAAAAAAAAAAAAAAAAAAAAGAAGCAAACTTGCAGAACAGGACTGACGCTTATCGTTTAGTTAATTATTCAAAATCCATTTTTGATCACTATCTTTTCAATGTCTTATTCATAGTTCAGACGATATAAGAAAATGCTTCTTTCTCTATATTACCTTGGGAGAATCCAACTGAGTAGTTCAGGTTGATTACTTGGAATGACCCAAGAGTTTTCTCTTGAAAAAAAAAGGGGGGCAAGTGGTTATAAGATAGAAATTAGATAGAGCCTGGTTCGAGTCAATACCACTCCGGAAAAGCTTTGTGGCGATTACGCTTAGAATATCTCATTCCGTTTTTAACCTTTACTCGTACATGAGACATTGACGCAATCATATAGATCCAAGCACTATAAATACAGCCCGTCGCTACAGCAATAATAAATGTCAGCTTTTGAAGGATCACTCTAATAGTATTGGAAAGTAGCCAATCTGAAATCACTTTTCTTGAATAAACATTAAATGGCCGTGCTTTATCTGATAGTGCGATGGATAGACCCAGTGGTCATTTGTAGCCTCAAGTGTTTTCATGAAATTACAGCGTCATTCGATGGTACTATAGATCAGTCTCAAAGTGACCGTTTTATCAGCGACATCATAAATGTATGAAGCTCTCTTTAAAAGATTGTTGTTGAAAGTTGTCCTCAGAAAACTCTCACTACCCCGTATCTGTGTCACTATGGCTTCTAAACCTGCGCACGCTTTTTAATGAAATATATCCTTTTTTTCTTTTAAAAAAAAAAAAAAATAATACAGATGGAAATAAGAACTGGACAACTGTCAGCACGACTAACGAGAATATTTAACAGATTTGACAGATATCAATGCACCGTTATAAGGTATCTTTTCTACAGTTAACGATGTGCCACATTCCAAGCTTGCTAGGGGCTCATCCAGTACCAAGTTACAAATCTTGCAACTGCCAAAGAATGAGAAATCAGTTGCCGCATTACTAAATAAGCTTTTCTGTATGTTTCCTGATAGAAATATTAACAAAACCGAGCTTTGCTCAGATTAAATGGACCTGTTTTTTTCAGTTCTGTTTGGTAGTTTTAAATTTGGTGTATACTAGTGTTGGCCTACCATAAAAACCTTGGGATACACACAGCCCGAAATACGGTAAAATCAAATCGGCTACACAAGAAAATACCATGATCTGGCATATCAAAATCTCCTCAAAGTAGCAATTTTTTTTTTAAAAAAAAAAAAAAGAACATACGTTATATATTGATTTGCGGAAATTAAGGTGCCGGGCTTGGTTGCCTGAATCTATCACTACAGTGCCTTCGGTTCTTAAGATTCTGTATGTATTGGATACGGTTTGGGTATTTTCTGGCGTTGTCAATAATACTACTAGACAACGAGTGCCAGCATTGCCCCAGCAAAAAAAAAAAAAAGTTTAGCAGATTGTTTCTGAACTTAAGAACAAAAAAGTTATCTCCTTCACAGACACACTTAAGAAACAAAAGTGAAAACAAATAAACGAGCGTGGTGCAAGAGAGATGTATGCATGTATTGATAGACGTTGATTTAAATTTTAGTGACACTGTATTGTCCATTACATAAAAAAGTGTGCTTGTGTGATGTTCATTGTCCCTCAAAAATAAACTAAAAAAAAAACTCCCCTCAAGGCGATTCCTCTGTCGAATAAACAATTAGCCGCCTTTTATTATTATTACTATTATTATTATTGTTATTGTTATTAAACATCTACTGTCCAAGAGTATCGTTCAAGATGCGGTCTTTGGTTGGGTTTGGGAGTAGAAAATAGCCGTAATTAAATGAGGGAAAAAAAAAAAACTTTGACAAATTGATAATAAGATAAGCTTCTGCTGCTACCGAATTATTGCCCTATTTAGATCAAATTCGCGTTGAAACCTCGATGTTACTTTTAAATTCCGTGGAATATCAAAACATCACTGTGTTTGCATCTTTTGGATGTCATTCTTTAATCTGAGTCTTGTTAGCTACCATCGATCAAGGCCCTTTTGAACCTATATTTCTGTCCAATAAAGTGGTTTTCTCTGTCCTCGTTTTGAGTATAACAAACTTTCCCTACTCTCTGAATCAGCAAAAACAAACTCGTTACTATACTTGATGATTTCCTATAGCAATAACAACCTGAGTGAAAAAAAAAGGGGGGTGGGGTGGGTGGATCTATCTTTTTTTTATAATATCCGTGACCAGCTTGAAAGAAGCGCGCGACAAGCTATCAAAAGCTGGTATACAAAAAGAAACCCTCTGGAAAGAGCTTTTGGCTAACGCAAAAGAAAAAGACCGACGAGCCAAAACGTTCGAGGGCAGAAGCTATCATTAGTCGTACAAGCAAATAAAAGAGAAAATATCATGATTGGCACGTGAAAACGAGATAGGCTTTGTTTGTTGTTGTAAAGGCAGTTTGTGATTAGCAAAGAGTTATTTACACATAGCTGTTTATTGTATACAGTGTTTGAAGGCATATTACATATTACGGAAAAGATATACAAAAAAATAAGAAGGGCAGGGGAGGGGGGGGGAATACACATAGAGAGAAAAGAAGTAAGGCATATTTGGATGAAGGAAGGGCTTGTTAGACAGAAGTCATAGGGTAAGGATTCAATAGAGCCTTGATCGAAGGCAGCTGGCAAGGCTCGGACCAAAGAATGGCGTCCAGAGGGGGAAGATAGACATGGACGCAGTGCTGTTTCTGGTAATGGCGGTCCAATTGGCCTCTTCGCCAGAACGATTTGAGGCAGTCCGAGCAGTGGTGCAATGTGGTGGATTGGCGATAAGGACCGGCACGGCTGACAGGATCAGGCAAGAAACGAAGGATAGAGCAATGCGCCTGCTGCTTAAGGTAGTCTTCCTCATCGTCTTTGGATCGACAGCCGGGACGTGACTTGCGTCTTCTAGGCTGAATCATGAGTGAAGGCGGGTTCGTATGGACTCGATAATGTCGACTCAGTTCATCCGACCGTGCAAACCGTTTATCGCAGTGCGGATAACTGCATTCATGTGGCTTCTCGCCCGTATGCGTTCTTACATGGCGTACTTTGTGTTCCAGCCGATAAAAGGCTTTGGAGCAATATTCGCATTGATGTTGTCGTTGATCCAATCCAGTCATTAAAAAATAATTATTAAAAAACAAAAAAAAAAAAAAAAAAAAAAAAAGAATAAAAGCTTATATAAATTTATAGACGTTTAAAGAGGCAAAAAAAAAAAAAAAAAAAAAAAAAAAAGGGTTAGTAAACTAAAATTCTTTTTTTATTTTTATTTTTTTGCTTTTCTATAAATCTGTTATTTTTGGCAGTGTTTTTATATATAAAAACATTTCTGTTATTTCCTAAATAAAAAGTGGCACAGACAGAACAAAGCTCTATTGTAAATCTTTTTATATACAAAGTAAATAAATAAATAAAACTTTCCCTTTGCTTTTTCCCATCCAAAAGATTCTAGATTTATTTCTATTCTGTCCCCCCCACGCATACCCAGTCCCCCAACAATTGAAGATTTCATAAAAAACATATGAAAATCGACTTTCGGACTCATTTATTGGCCCGCCAGACTTCTCCACATCCAAAGTTCAAACAAGGCAATGATTCACATTAAAGAGACGGGCTTTGGTGTCAGAATTATTGGGATTATTTTGGATAATAAAAGCTTGTGATCTTTTGAAATGTTATCACATGCAAAATAACACAACAACAACAACAACAATAACAATCATCATAACAATCATCATAAAACGCTGGGGATTTTGTTGTTTTTTGCTTATTATTTTATTTTTAAACGTATTGAGAAATCCAGCGGAATCCTTCGCCGTAACCTTGTCTCATAACAACAGAGCACATGAAGACCTCAATAGGACGGATATCAGTCAAAGGTACCTTGCCCTAAAAAGCAGACGTTCTAAATACACACACAAAGAGTCATGTTTCTTTACCTTGCCCGTTGTCTGGAACAATCCTAATTCGTGTCGGAGTGCTTCTTCACTAATGGCGCCAGGAGCATCAATCTTGTTGCCGAGGATCAAGAAAGGAACTTTGGAAAGCTGTTCAATAGCCAGCAAGGCCTAAAAATGGGACGCGTTTTAGTACACATCAACACACACATACAAAGACTTACATCCAATTCTGCTTTGGCTTCAGGTAAACGCGCATGGTCTGCGCAATCTACTAAAAACACAATGCCTCCCACCTCGGGAAAATAGTCTCGCCATAATCGACGGGCTTGTAAGTGACCTCCCAAATCATGTGTCGTAAACTTGACGTTACCAATCGAAAGTTCTTCAGAAGCTTAAAATAAAGACAAGTCAGTCATCTCCCCCTCGTTTCAACAATGAACAAAGATGCTTACTAGGATGAAGCGTGGGTTGCAGAGTAGCCAATCGGTCGTTCTTCAACATGTGCAACAAAGTAGTCTTTCCCGCATTGTCGAGACCCAAGAAAAGAATCTTTGCATTTTTATTTAAAAGACCTAGAAAGAAACGTACGCATCAGATGAGTTTTGTTCTCTTTCTAATTCTCCAAGAGCAGTTTACCTAAAGAAGACAGAACGTCATAAAACCAATTGACAATAAACATTCTAAAAGAAAAAACTGAATATAAAGAAGAGGAATAATAATAATAATAATAATAAAAAAAAAAAAAAAAGAGACTGAGCGAGAAAGACCCAACCTCGTTTTCAATCTCAGAGAGTGACGTGGACATCGCGTTGGAGAGATTCTACCCAGCGCTTCCTTTGAGTTCCTTGCATTTGATTGTGTTGGATCCAAACAAAAGAGGCTTCAGTTTGAAACACAAGATTCTCTCACAGATGATATAATTCTTAAATCAACCTGCGCTGTGGCTGTTTGTTTATCCTTTTGGATGTTTTACCCGCCCAATGGTTTGCGTTGTTCCTGACCCACTGTTTTCTAAAATACGCTTTCAAGTTCCGTTTTTTTTTTTTTTTTTTTTTTTGAACATGTTCAATCCCTTACTGAGGTCAAGGGGTTCACCCAAAGTGGTTGCTCTTTTAAGACAACCTAAGCCTAGGGTACAGTTCAAGACATTCGCCACTGGTAATGAAAACGGCTGTCTGTGACGGAGAACTAATTCACAGTAGACGCTCGGGATTTCACTATACCCAAGACTCGAAACATTGGCATCATTGCTCATATCGATGCAGGTAAATAGGACATTCAAGAGAAGCTACTAAGCCCAGCTCCAAAGGAAAGACAACAACAACCGAAAGAATGCTCTATTATGCAGGCGTTACGAAACGCATTGGAGACATTGACGATGGCGATACGGTGATGGATTATTTAGCTGCTGAAAGAGAACGTGGAATTACGATCAATAGTGCAGCGATTACGTTTGGCTGGGAAGGCCATCGGATCAACCTGATCGACACCCCAGGCCATGTTGATTTCACCATGGAGGTCGAACGCTCGGTTCGTGTGCTTGACGGTGCTGTGACGATCCTGGACGGTGTGGCGGGCGTAGAGGCACAGACTGAGACGGTATGGAAACAAGCAGACAAATATGCGATCCCTCGCTTGGCCTTTGTCAACAAGTTGGATCGGACAGGAGCAGCATTCGGAAGAACTGTGAAAGAGATGTGGAAAAAACTAAGGGCGAGACCTTTGGTAATTCAGCTACCCCACATGACCGATCAGGGTCTTCAGGCGATTGTGGATATTGTCTCTATGGAAAACATCGTGTGGGACTCAGCCTACACGGATGGCTCGCAACTCGTCCGTTCCCCTCTTCTCCCTCAAAATCCACTTTACAAAGAAGCCGTCAAGGCCCGTACTGCATTGGTAGAGGCATTGGCTGAGATGGATGAGGCGATCATTGACGTGTTTTTTGAAGACGCTGATGGAGATCATCTGGCTGTCTCGCCCGAAGCGATCCAGGCTGCGATCCGAAGAGTCACCTTGCAAAACAAGGCAGTGCCTGTGCTGTGCGGTGCCGCCTTCAAGAACCTGGGTGTGCAGCCTTTGTTAAATGCCGTGTTGGATTATTTACCAAGCCCTCTGGATCGACCGCCAGCTTTGGCAACAGACATGCACGGGAAAAAGACTTTGCTTGCTTTGTCTGACAAAGACAGAATGTCTGCTTTGGCCTTCAAAGTTGTACACGATGCCAAACGCGGTCCTTTGGTCTATGTGAAGGTATATTCAGGTAACATGCATAAGGATCACCTGTCCTACAGAGAAGCCTGACTTGTTTCTATCCAAGGTCAACTCAATACACGCATGACGCTCTTCAATAGCAACACACGTGCCAAAGAACGCGTCAATAAACTTTTGCAGATGTATGCCAAAGACGTCGAGGAGATTCCTAGTATCGGCTGTGGTAATATCGGTGTCATTGTTGGCTTGAAAGATACTCGAACAGGCGATACCTTGTTTCAAAACAACGATACGGCCGCCATCAAGACCGGCCTTCAGCTAGGCACGATCGAGATCCCTCAAGCTACTTTCTTTGCAGCCATTGAGCCTGCCTCGGTCGCCGAAGAAAAAGCAGTCGAGGAGGCTTTGAAAAACCTCGTGCGTGAAGATCCTTCGCTTCATGTCTGGACCGATGCAGAGAGCGGACAACGTCTGGTGAGCGGAATGGGTGAGCTCCATCTGGAGATTGTCCGTGATCGTCTGTTGAACGATTTCAAAGTGAAGGCCGAGATGGGAAAGATGCAGATCAGTTACCGCGAGACCTGTACAGGCCATACCCAGGTGACTTCCACCTACGATAAAGAGGTGTTGGGTAAACGGGTGCGTGCTACATGTCAGGTCGAGCTTGAGCCATGGACATCCACCGAATCCGAAGAGGGTTGGACGGTCCATTCGGGCAACCTGCTTCACCATACCTTGCCTGAACAAGAGCCTGCCTCACTTGACCCTGAAGAAATCCAACAGGCTGTTCACCGAGGTCTGATGGCGGGTATGGCGCGTGGAGCACTCCTCGGTTTCCCCCTGACACAGCTTAGAGCCAAGGCGTTCGGCATTCAGACGTTTGGTCAAGAAACCACGCCTGGCGCCATCGCTGCCTGTGTTTCTAACGGTGTCTTTCAAGCCGTGCAAAAGGCCCAGCCTTGTCTTCTAGAGCCTATGATGGAGGTACACACCGAGGTGAACGAGAACCATATTGGAACGGTCGTCAGCGATCTCAGTGGCACCCGTCGGGGTCATGTCATTGGCTTGGAAGCCTCTGACAGGGTGCAAGAACAACCGCTGGATCCTGTCGAAATCTATGCTCCTAACGATTCTCTCTTGGTCAGCCAACAGATTGAAGAATACAAACCAAAACAGGTCATCAAGGCACATGTGCCTCTCAGCTCTTTGCTTGGTTATTCCAACGCGCTTCGTAGTCTGACAGGTGGCAGTGGTTCCTTTTCGATGCGTGTGATTGGTTATGGTGAGATGAGTAAAGACAGAGAGAAAGCGGTAATCAGCGAAATGAAAGGATGGTAAACCCCATACGCTTTAGACACACACTCTCCTTTCCATTGTAAATAATCACAATAAAGAAAAAAATAAACACTTTTAAAACATGGCGTAGGTGTATATCCCTAACGCTGTTTATAACAAACACAATCCAAATACAAGTCGAAACATACAAACACACTACTCCCTTTTTTTTTTTTTTTTTTTTTGACCTGATTTATTTGATTCGAAAGATTCAAAATTTAAGCAACCATGGCAGAAGCAGTGGCAGATTCGTACTTCCAGGTAGGGGGAAGTTGACCGGAAGTCTTGTAGTAACGAGCAAGACGGTGAATACGAGATTCGATCAAAATCAAACGGTACTTGGAGTCCTTATCCTTTCTGTTGCGTTCCAAGTGTTTACGGATGGAGACAGCCTTCTTGATAAGATGGTACAAGTCTTCAGGGACTTCAGGAGCAAGACCGCTGGACTTGAGGATACGGAGAACCTTGTTGCCAGTGATGGACTTGACTTGAGGAATACCGTGAGAGTCACGGAGAATGACACCAATTTGAGAGGGGGTCAAACCCTTCTTGGCGTTCTTACAGATCATGTCAACAACTTCGTCAGAAGTGGTCTTGACCCAAGAAGCAGGAGTGCGGCGATAAGGGAGGGCACTGCTAGAGATACCCTTACCAGGAGTGTGCATACGACCCATATTGACTGATTATAAAGTTGTAAGAAAAGTGGAAGAAAGGAATGTACCGCCATTCGACATTAGAAAATTTTTATCCGCCTTCCATGAAGCCCTAAGCCACACCTTTTTTTTTTTTTTTTTTTTTGCAAGGGATTGTCACCCAGTTTGTTTCTCAGGCTTCAAATTGGGTTGAAGTCGTAGCTAACTATCGTTTGGTGACAGAAACTCTTTTGGGTATCTGCTCAGTCACACAACGAAACAATGATCCGTCAGTGTTTTTCAAACCTCACTGAGCTGCCTATCGCCGTCACTGATTTTAAACCATGGTTGGCACAAAAAAAAGTCGAATCGAAGGCTTAGATAGTGGTTTCTTCACTACAATACATCCTTTGATTCATTCCTTTCAACACGTATTGTTTTTTTACACTATCAAGTCTGTCTATTTTACTTGGATTGCCTAGAGACGGCTATCTTGAGACCCAGGTGGTTCCAGTGTTTAAAAGACAGTCCCTTGGGCATAGTGAGATCTCTATCAAGCGTGATTGGCAGTCATCTATCGAGGTCTATCGATGATGAAGAACGTTGGTGTACACAGACAAGAGGATGAAGCTTCTTATGGGTCTTTAAAGATTTTACTTGAAATACCAAATCAATTCAGTCGGTTGGTAGACTGTTTTATGCTGAGGTAGTATCACCTATAGCCCTTATAGTGCAGAAGAGTTTATCATATCAAAAAAAAAGTATACTTGAGGCCTTCAATAGATGTATTGTAGCCATTTTTTTTACAAGTTTAGGAGAGATTCATTCACCCGTGTAACAGCTCTTGTCGGTTTTTCTGAAGTGTTCTATTTCCAACCGTTGGTGTGACACGTTCGAAATAGTAAGTGTTTGTTTGAACACAGAGCGTGTTTTATACGAAAGGTGGATGCATGACAAGGTAGAATAGAGGACGGCCGGCATAGGCTGTGATTGGTCCTGGAGCGTAATGAGCAATTACAGCTCGAGAAAGCAGTCTCGATAGATCTTTTTTGTAATAAAAAAAGTGACAGCTGACACCATCTTTCTTTTATTTTATTTTTTCTTCATTTATCATGTCTTTAAACACACCTAGAAAATTTCACATTCGATCGCCATGTTCCACTGCCAACATTGGCCCTGGGTTCGATGTACTGGGTATTTCACTTTCGCTCTATTTGACAATGGATGTTGAGCTATTGAAGGAGGGAAGCCAGGATTTTGAGATGACTTACAGTGGAGAAGGAGCTAACGATGTCCCGCTTACCCCCGAAAAGAACTTGATCACCAAGACCGCTCTTTATGTACTCTCCGCCAACGGTATTTCTGAGCTGCCCAAGCCGCTCAAGATTCATGTACACAACCCGATTCCTTTAGGTCGTGGGCTTGGGTCTTCCGGTGCAGCTGTGGTGAGTGGTGTTTTGTTGGGGAATGCCCTCGGCCAACTGAAGCTGTCGCGGGATCGTCTGTTGGATTACTGTTTGATGATCGAAAGACACCCAGATAACGTAGCTGCTGCTCTGATGGGTGGTTTTGTTGCTTCTTATCTGAGAGAGTTAGACCCTAGCACTATGCAAGGCATACCTGCTTCTGAGTCACTTTTGGATATTGCCTTGTCTCAGAAAGTACCCCAACCCCCTCTTGGCATTGGCCATTATATCCAATTGAACTGGGCAAAGGAAATCAAGTGTGTTGCTATTGTGCCTCAATTCCAAGTGGCCACGATCAAAGCAAGAGCTGTGTTGCCTACACATTATGACCGAAAGGATGTGGTAAGAAAAAAAAAAATTAGCAGAAGCGGCTCTTAAACGCTGTTTAGATTTTCAACTTTCAACGATTGGCTGTGTTGACCACCGCCCTCGGACAATCGCCACCAGACGCCAACTTGATCTATAACGCCATGCAAGACAAGATTCACCAACCTTACAGAAAGACTTTGGTAAGAAAAACAATTCAAGAGAACAAACTGAACCACTCACCTGGTGTAATGCGTTTTTGTTAGATTCCTGGTTTACCAGAGATCTTGAGCGGTCTTACACCCGAAAACCAAGACGGTTTATTGGGTATCTGTCTCTCGGGCGCTGGCCCCACAATTCTTGCTTTGGCTACTAAAAATTACGGCCAAATCGCTCAGGCTGCAATGGATTTATTTAAAGAGCATGGAGGTTTCGAATGCTTCTATAAGGTGCTTGATGTGGTTACCGATGGTTCCACCTGTTCGGATGTATAAATAGAAATAAACCTATTTTTTTTTTTTTTTTTTTTTCCTTCTTTTTCTTTCTTTTCTTTCTCCATTTGCTTTATGTTGTTTTTCTTTTTCTTTTTTTCTTTTGTCAAGGCATTAGAATTAGGTCAAACATGCGACGCCTCAGCGCTTTACAAGTAAACGTGAACTGTTGATAGAACATTGGTTGAGAATTGATATATATATATATATGTATATGTATATGTATATAGGTCAGGCACGTTTGAATACGACGACTCTTGCAAGAGCATCTATCTTTTTTGTGATCCCACTTCAAATACATGCAACTATAAAGGATGCAGTAATTCTGACTATATCAAAAAGTAAATGATTTTCTGTAAGCCTACTTTGCTGACCTGTGCTATTTTTTTTTTTTTTTTATAGTTGGGACACCACCTTCAGACCCATCCCGACACGTTGTAATAGCAAGAGCTTTTGCCCTGACAGCCATTCTCGGTGTACAGAACTTCTTCCAGTCGGTGCTCGTTGCGAGATGGTAGGTTTTGATGCCATGACGCAAGACTGACTTTTGAGATAGCAAAGAGACGATGAGTGCGCTGGATCCAATTCGATTTGTTTAAATGCCACATGCTTTATTAAGGGAGCCCCCTTAGGTGGCAATTGCGGCGCTGATACGTAAGTGATAAGGAAAATCTTTTTCGGTGTTTGCTCATCTCTATTTTAAAGCACCGTTTATTATTCTCAGGACGCAGACGAAAGTATGGTTCAACAGACGATTATCCGAGATAACTGTACGGACGGTACCTACTGCTTAGGTTCCACCTGCGTTCTATCTAAAGGCCTGAATGCTGTATGCGACCAAGACCGTGAATGTCTTTCGGGCTCTTGCTCTAACGAAGGTATTTGTATTCAAGGACCAGACGTGTTTCATGTTATCAAGTCCTGGCTCTGGGGTGTTTTGGGAGCTGCCATCGTCATCTTTGTATTGCTTGTACTCGGCTTGCTGTGGATCCTGCACCGTTACCAGTCTAAAAAAGAACACGCCAAGGCACACAAGTTCTTTGGTGATAATGAAGAGTTTTCAAAGTACGCGCTCATGGGCGAAATGCACCAGGTCGATAGTAACAGAACCAGCTTGCTCTATTTGACTACGCCTGATTATCTCAAATCTCAAGCCTTATCCACCAGTCATAAGAATCCCTCTTCCCTTAGTCTTCATCAGCCCAAGGCGAGGGCCAATCAGGGATCTTAGAATACCCAGAGTGCCCATTTGATTGGCCATCTCTTTTTTATCACACAAAAATAAAAAAAATAAATGAAAGTTTCATTGTTATGCTTATTCGAATGCTGCCCATGTTTTTTTTTTTTTTTTTTTTTTTTTATAAAGCTTTCTGCTTCCATACAGTATCACATACTTGAATCACCTCCCACATCGGTTTTACATCATGTACACGCACCATATTGGCACCTCCTGCTACACAGGCTGCCAAGGCGCCTGCTGTGCCAAACGTGCGTTGACTTGCATCTGTCACACCTGTGGCTTGACCAATAAATTTCTTACGACTAATACCCATCAACGTTGGCAGACCATAGAGTACCGCATCTTCTTTCTTGGATAGGTCTGAGAGATGCTGAAGAAGTTCAAAGTCCTGGCTGGGCGTTTTAGCAAAACCGATACCTGGGTCAACCATGATATTCCAGCGGTGCACACCAGCAGCTATGGCGTTTTCTACAAGTACATGGAGCGAATGGGAGACTTCGCTTAGGACATCATTGTTATCATAGGTAGTGTTTTCAGTAGACATCATTGTATGGGCGTCGCCTCGCATATGCATCAGACACACAGGGGCGCGTGTTTCTGCCATTAGCTGGAGCATGGCCGGGTCACGTGTACCACCCGAGATATCGTTGATCATTTGCGCGCCAGCCGTCAGCGCACGTTTGGCTACTGAGGCGCGGAAAGTGTCGATCGAGATGGGCAGATCAAAGCCAGAGGCTCTCAATGCTTCAATAAGGGGTACCACACGCTGGATTTCTTCTTCTTCAGGAAAGGTATCGTCCGCACCAGGACGGGTGGACATACCGCCAATATCGATCATATCCGCGCCTTCTTCTTTCATACGCCAAGCGGCTTGCACACCCGCTGCTATATCGTTGTGCTGACCTCCATCTGAAAAGCTGTCAGGCGTGACATTGAGAATGCCCATGATATATGTCTTTTTGTCCCAGGCCCAGATCTGACCCGACTGGAGGGGTAGCACCTTATGGATCTCACTCACGCCTTCTCCTTCAGCCAGGACCTTCAATAGCTGAGAGAGAAGCTGACCGTTGGTCTTGAATAATCTAGGATGTTCCATATCGCGTGCCACATCGCACAAAGGCCAAAGCACAAACTCACGCTCAGAGATGGAAGGGTGTGGAATCGTCAGCACGTCGTCTGCCATCACCAGGTCGTTATAGAACAAGATATCGAGGTCGATCGGCCGGGGTCCGTTGCGGAAGGTGGGCTGTCTGCCAAGTTCTTTCTCAATCGCCTTGAGTGCCTTCAGTAAATCGAGTGGAGCCAGTCCGGTGGCAATTTTGCAAACAGCGTTGAGGAAAGCAGGCTGTTCGAGATGATACATGGGCGCTGTCTCGTACAAAAAACTGGTATCCAAAACCACACTGTGGGCTTCTAGTTTCTGTAGTGCGAGGTGGAGATTCTGTACACGGTCGCCGATATTGGATCCAATCGCGATATAAGCTACCTGAGCATATTCGACCGGAACTTCCTTTTGGTACTGTCGATGGTATGTGTGATGAGCAAAAGGAATACCCTGCTTACGCTCCGCTTCGAGCATTTGCTGTAGCCAAGTCTTGTCGCGGGTGACTTCGAGTCCAGAGCAGTCAGCAAACAGGATCGCACTGGGTTTTTCTACGCGCACGGTGATTTTGTTGACATGGCATTTCTCAAGTGCTAGACGGGCCACGGTCACTGCCAGAGCCTCAATCGTCTTGTAGCCAGAAGCTTCGATATGACGTGTCAAGGTGCGCACAATCGTACGTAAATGATGGGATTTGGTCTCTTCTTTTCCATGGTAGGGTAAATTAGAGGGAAATACCTGCAGATTGATCACCACCACTTGTTTCTCCTCACGTTCCCAAGGATTGACACCTACAATCGTATGCAGTCGTAGATCACGTACGTACATCTCATCTTCTACTCCCAAACCAGACACTTCACCTAACGTAGCATCGCCCTTCACAAAATCTTCTTTGGCTCTTGTCAACCGTACCCCTGAAGCAGAGGCATGTAAAAGGGCCTTGGGTTGCTCTACCGTCACCTGGGTACGAGCAGCACCAAATTGAACACAACCCAATTGAACAATCGCATGCGCCAAAGCCTCTAGGCTCTCAAACTTACTTTTTTCTCCCAGCTGTGTGATCGCCTTGGTGACATGGCCATAGTGAATAGTGTTTGTCACATGGTCCGTATTTCCTGCTGCCGAAATATCCGTATAAAGCGCGACAGTAATTACCACAGGTTGTTCTTTAAAACGTTGCCATGCCTCAACGCCAGCTACATTCTTTAGAACCAAGTTCTTGACCAGAATCTTATCATAGCAATGTGTCATTGTTTATACCAAAAACAAAAATTAAAGTAGGAAGAAACAATAGCGAAAAAAAGGTTTATATAAGAATAAAAAAAAAAATTTAAGACAGAATGAAAAAAAAAAAAGAGATGTCCCTTGGGCCAATAAAATAACAGTTTATGCAGAAAGAGATGTGAAGTCACACTAGCTTTGATGAAATCAGCCAGATGCTTATTTCGAGCTGCGATTTTTTTTTTTTTTTTTTTTTTTACAACTTACATTAAACACAGCATGGCCTTTTCTTCAGCCATTGTACTTTCAGATCTTAACGATTACATTGCGCCTTCTCAAGCCTGCATCAAGCCTGTTGAAATCAACAAATCAACTAAGAATGGACCTGTAAAGTGAAACAAGTCGCAATTCTTTTTTTTTTTTAATATTACTTTTTTGCTTAGTCAGAAATCAAAGTAGATCAAGAAGGCGGATACTATGAAATCAGCCATGACGATGGACAGGAGACGAAACTTGAAAAGGCTTCTATTACCTTGAACGACTGTCTTGCTTGCAGGTAAAGAATAGAACGAACCAAAAGAAAAGAAAGAAAAAACTGACAATATGTATGTACAGTGGATGTGTCACTTCAGCTGAAAGCGTACTGATTTCTATGCAGTCGTTAGAAGAGTTCCACAAGATAATTTCTCAAAAGAGTTATCCGTTTACAGTTATTTCAATCAGTCCGCAGTCTCGAGCCTCACTTGCTGTCAAGTATGGGCTAAGTCCAATCCAGGTTCACAAAAAACTAGTCTATTTCTTTAAACACCATTTGGGAATTCACCATGTATTTGATACAGCCTTTACGCAAGACCTGACATTAGTCGAATCAGCCAATGAATTCATTCAAAAGTTTCGGCATTATCTTGCCAATGGAGGGCAGGAGCTTGAACAAGGCACAGAAAAACCTAGAAGAGGACAAAAAAGCAAAGTAGAAGGAATGCCTCTCTTGGCTTCCTCTTGTCCTGGCTGGGTTTGCTATGCAGAAAAGACGCATGGAGAAATACTCCCGTTGATTGCTACGACTAAATCACCTCAACAGATGATGGGCTCTCTTGTCAAAGATTATCTTGCAGGTCAACTCAAAGCTTTGTAAGTACATACACACACACACATATATATATATATATATATATACTTTTTTTCTTATCCCTCTTTCTATCTGTAAAGACCACAACAGA
>JAIXMR010000090.1:22500-115802 GCA_025677835.1 Sporodiniella umbellata | reverse complement strand
GAGTACGAAAAAAGAACAGGTAGATAGCTTTTTATTGTTCCAAAAGCTAACTATTTTAGACACTGTCAGGGCATTTAAAGAACGTAATAAGTTGGGGAGATTTTCCGATGAAGCAGCAGCTAAAGAAGAAGCTACTGAATTAGCCTATCAAGAAGCTATTGGCGAAATGAAATTAGGAGACCGATGTGAGGTTTCAAGCGACGACCAAGCTGCTAAGAAACTGGGCACTGTTCGTTACTTGGGTGAGACTAAATTCCAACCCGGTCTTTGGGTAGGTGTTCAATATGATGAGCCTCTAGGCAAAAACGATGGTAGTGTACAAGGAGAGCGTTATTTCACGTGCTCTAAAAACTATGGAGGCTTTGTTCGTCCAACAAAAGTCACTATAGGTGATTTTCCTGAAGAAGATTTGTTTATGAGCGATGACGATCTTGAAGAAATGTAGAACTGAATAAAAGTTAGCTTGTGAACTGTCACGTATCACCCAATCATATTTGTCGTAGCATTTTTATTTTTCAATCCTTTTTATTTTTAAACATTTTTTTTTCGAAAAAAATTTACCAGTTGTGTTCAATAACTGCATAATGTCAAACAGAGATTCAGTAAGTTACTTAGTCTAGAATTGCGCATGTGAAAATTGAGCTGTTTTCTCGTGTAGCTAGAAAAAAAAAGAACATACTCTTCAGAAGGACGAAGGAGGTTTGAACTGTGTTATAAATATACAAACAACTGTGCTTACCGTGAATTACGAAGTTCAATAGCGTCAGAAAGTGAGGAAGAATTAGACGAATTTGGAAGAGTCAAGCGCCGTAGAGAAAAGTTTAAAAGCGAGCGTGCGGAGGATCGCTACGACGAAAGATCAGATAGTGATCACGACAGAAAAGAGGATAGAACTAAGCGTCGTCGACATAGATCTTCTTCGTCCTCTAGAAGATCTCGTACAAGACGCTACTCCGAAGATTCTGATAGCGATTACGACCGTAGACATTATAGATCAACTAAGCATTATCGACCTCACTATAGCCATCGTAGTAATGGTAGAGATGTAGGTCTTTTTTTATGCTTCGAAAGTATACTGAACACTTAGAACGTTGTTTTTTTTTATACATAAAAAGCCTTACTCAGAAGCAGCACAATACATTGATACTGAATTTTACCCCAACAAAATATACATTGGAGACCTAGAAAATGTATCAACAGAGCAGTTAACGGATGCTTTCTCACGTTTTGGAGAGTTAGAGGATATCCGAGTGGTTGAAGGAAAAGAGTAAACGATTATTCAGCCTACCAAATTTGCATAACTGACAATTAAACAGCTACGCATTTGCAACTTATGTGAAAGAGGAGGCTGCTATGAAGGCTATTCAAAGTATGCATGGTGCGTTGGTTGGCGCCAGACAAATTAAAGGTAAAACATCAACTTTTATTGTTAATCTAAGCCATATTAGTCAATCGAGCAAAGATACCTGAAAGAAACAAAGTAGGATTTGGCAATATCCCTTGGCAGGATGAGGATGGCTTGATGGCAAAAGAGGCTCATAATGATGATAAAGACCGACCGTCGTCAAAGCCAGCCAACTATCCCTCAAACCCAATAACTTCCCGAGTCTTGACTACTTACGATGATCTCTAATTGGCGTTTTGTACGATAGACAGTTTTATGGCGTTTCTTCTTTCTTATATTTGTGTTTGCATATGAATACAATAAAATCATTCCTTATAAGCCTCTTGGAGCTTCGTTGTATAATTCAAAGGCCGATATAATGAGGTCATCACTCTGGTCAATTTATATTGAAACATGGAGGGGCGTGTCAAATTTTTGAAATCCTCACGAATTTTTTTTCTTTCATCAAGCTCCATTGAAGGGTTTGGACTTATTACACAGCCGTTACATTAATGTGGAATAAAGTGCGACATCTCAATCATTCTCAAAAGCAGCGCATTACTTCAAATCTGTTTTCAGCTGTTGCCGCTGGTGCAGTTTTGACAGTGGCCGGCCCCACACTATTGCCTTGTCCAGCCTACGATCAAAACGATAAATCAGCATTCCTAGAAGAACAAAAGAAGGTGCAAAGAAAAGTAGTCATTGTCAAAAAGAGAAGAGATACCGTCGAATAAGAAAAAGATCCACCCCCCAACTTCAATGTAAATATATGCTTTTTGCGTAACAATAAATGAAACCACATGAATTCTTTGGAAACGCCAAAACAAAAAAAGGCAGGATGCGATAGAGAATACTGTGTGAATTTTTTTATATTTATAAATCTTCAGTGTCAACTCAGTTTATAAAGGAAAATCTTTATCTTGGCTTATCTATTCTTTTTGTTTTTCTTCTCACTTTCTGTATTCTGTTTTATTTTTTCCTATAGTTCTGTTTAAGTTTCATGAAACACATCTTAATATTAGTGAGTTTGATAGCTTCTGTTACAGCCCAAGTATGCAATCGTAAGTAACAGGCTTATAAGATTGTTACATACTAATTAAACGGAAACGTCCTCAGCAAATGTCTTATCTTGTCACTGGTCAGGAAAAGTGGATTCTTGTTGTTCTCCCAAGTATGGCTTAGTGGCTCTAACCTTACAATGGAGTCCTGGCTATGGACCTTCTGACGAATTCACAATTCATGGTATGTTTGGATTTTAAGCTATGTTTCTTATAATGCTTTAGGTCTTTGGCCAGACACGTGCGAGGGCAGATATGCTCCACGAAATGGGTGTGATCGAAGCCGAATGACAAACTCTATTAGCTCAATTATTCGCTCTCAAAATGGCACACTTTATAATCGTATGAATGTATTTTGGCCTAGTAACAACCGAAACAACAACTGGTAAGCCTTTTCAGTAGCCAATAGAAGACCCGCTCACCTACTCTTTTCTTAGGTTTTGGTCCCATGAGTGGAACAAGCACGGCACGTGCGTAAGCACTCTGCGACCCACCTGCTATGGGCCATCTTACGTAAAATACCAGGAAATTATTGAATACTTTAACGTAAGGGAACTCTTTCATCTACAGCTACTTATCTTTAACGTAGAAAGTGAACGATCTTCGTGATCAATACGATGTTTACGGTGCCCTTAGTTTGAACGGTGTTCTTCCAGGCAATACATACAACGTTAATACTTTTGCGGACGCCATCAAATCTTATCTTGGCGCACGTCCAATACTTGATTGCGATCGCTCCGGTACTCTTACTGAAGTGAGCCTTTATTTTTACGTGAAAGGGAAGGACACCTATGCTATCACAGATGCTACACGCCAGGGTACATGTCGTGGTGCAGTTTATTTCCCAGTCAAATAAAGAATTAATAGTCATAGTCATCGTCTTCGTCTCTGATACGTTTATCAATTGACATCTCCATACTTTCTTGTGTATCCGTAGTGGGTTGTGTTTCCAGTGTTGATTGTTTAGGTGGAGCCTAGTTAAATGGATCAGATACATACGTTGTGCATTACTTTTGTTTACATCAGGGACAATCGAAAAGTTAATGCCTGTTAAGCAGTGCTTTTCTGCAGGTAAGCGAATACCATATTTTTCGGGAATAAGTGGCAAAGGCGCTTTGTTTTTTTCTTGTGCCAGTCCCAATAAAAACTCTTTGGGTGGCGGCGCTGTGAAGGAATGATTCACACGCCCCTGAATGGCAAGCTGGATGTCGTCCAAGTCAATGTCGCTTTTGTTGGCATGCTCAGCATATACAAGTGAATCCTGTAATACATCGGTTGTATATCCTTGAAATTGATTAGTCTTTAAAGATTGCCTAGTTGATTAAATTACTATGAGCAAATTCAAGCAGTTGATGAACAACCTTAGGATCGTAATCTTCAACACCTAAGGACTGCAAGATAAGTGATATAAGTCTTGCATCTCGAGGCTGTGGTGGTTGCTTTTGTGAATCGGCAGGCATTATAAAAAAAAGGGAAAAGGTTCAAAAAAAAAAAAGGCTCAACTGACATTCAAATCATGTGGCAACCATCAAACTGCAACCTTTTCAAAAGGAAAAGGGTGAGAAAAACGCGTCAGAGGATTGCGTTATGAACCATAGAAACTTTAAAAAGAAAAAGAAAAATAGGTACTCTCCCCACAACTTTTACTTTTCTTTCAAATTTTTCTTGGGGATGGTGGATTGTATCTCTGTTGATTACTTATCACACCAATGGACTCTACCTGAGCTTTTGTTGACATACAAAGAAACTAAACAGGAGATAAGCAAGACGATATATGAGCTATCGCAAATACAGACAGAGTCTGTGTATAGAAAGTTAACAATAAAAAGACAGAAACAGACAAGATATCAAAATATTATTTGGAGACAAGTAACAAGGCTTTGTAGTAAGGATTTGGGACAAAAAAATGCTCTTATAAGCCCATGTGTATTGAATTGGTAAGGTTGATTCATAACAAAAGAGCTTTATATGATCTAACAATAAACGTTTATAAGGCAAAAGGGAGCTGATGTTATATGTAAAAAAAAAATCCCCAACAATTACACGCTAACACGCCCTGATTATGTAGGGTTATATGGACCAATGTATATGAACAACATGATAAATTCGCAACCAATTATCACCCCAACCAAATCAAAAACTGCATTGAATATGTACGGATCTAGACGATTCTGGTCAAAGTGTGCATCTGACCCAGGAAACAAAGTTGTTCGGTTTAATCCAAATGTTATGCAGGTCAATTATTTACCAGAGTTTCCCGTAAAAGAATGTTTAGTAGAAAACGAAGAGCCCAACACTGTTTCCAAAGACAAGACTATTTTTCTGTATTATTTAATTACCTGTATAATGTCTATTCTTTTCCAATGGTTCACTCGGCTTTGTAAAAAAAAACTTTGATTAATTTTTTCCTTCTTTCTTTTATCTTTTTGGTGTTCCCAAAAAGATGAATAAACTGAGTAATGAAAAAGGACCATCAACAAACAAGATTATTCTTGATTATTTGCTCTACCTTTCCATACAATCTCGACTAAAGCAGGCTAGCATAGAATTGCTAGAGCTTTCATCTCCTTTGCCTAAGGAACAGGAAATACTAAAAGAACGAAAAAAAAGATGGATCGAATCAGCAAATAAGGCAGAGCAAGACAAAAATGCAGTTGAATCCATCGTAAAAGGTTGCATACATGCAGCAACTTGGATTACTTAAAGTTTTTCTAGGCGTCCTTTCGAATCAATGTCAAAAGCCGCTTTTGTTTAAACACGATTGTCATTTCGAGCAGCGTCTTCACGTTTGTCAACTGACAAACCTGGTTTTTGGCCGTTTTGATGGACAGGATCCTGCTCAACACCGCCGCCATCGTCACCGTTCACAAGCGATTTCCGAGGGCAACGTTTTTAATCGAGCTATTAAGCCAGCTTTTTGTAGACGACATCGAGTGCAATCTTGCTTTGGATGTAGTTTACCAACTTTACCCCACCCACCTTCTACAGGGTTGATTGAAGCAATCCCTACTTTTATGAGAACGAGTGCAGATATGCTTCGACGAATTTTAGAGGGTGAAAGCGAAGTTAAGCCAATGATTTTTGCAGGGCAAAAAGTGATGGGAGGGGGCATGCCTGCTAAATGGTATGATCTCTTTTTAGAGTTACTTACACAGGCTGCAATTGAGAGCTATCTGTGCGACGGTCAGGAAGGTCTGGAAGCTATACATGAGATATTTTCATATGGAGATGTTGAAGAAGAGGATGAGGAAGAATACGAAGATGACGAGCAACAAGAGGTAGATGTATGGGGAGTGCGTGCAGCAGATCACCATTTGCTATTTCCGAAAACTCGAACTATGTACTTATTCAATACACAAGTGAGGGAACGGGAGAAAGATGTAAGTTTCTTTTTTCGTTTGGCACTTAAAGAAAAACTTTTTACGGACTCTAATGATATATAGCTCCTAAATGTTGATGGGAGCCTCCAATCTCATTTTGAAAAACTGGCACAGCGCTTTCCGTTAGAGCGATTCGAAAAAAACATGGGTGATTTCATTCATATGATATTAGATACAATGGATACACCGACACTTGATACAGTAAAACAAGAAAAAAACCCACAAAACAAAGAAAGTAACTATTATCATTTTTCTTTTTTTAGAGCACAAATAGTACCTCTCTTTATAAGTATCCTGGTGATGGTTCCCTTCTCATGCCAGAGATACCGGATGAAGATGAGCAAACTAAAAAGCGACCTGCTAGTTCTTTGAATGAGGAAGAACATAATAATAAACGAAAGAAATAATACTTTTTTTTTATTCTTCATCAGAAGAGCTACTGCTACTGCTGCTGTCGGAATCGCTATCATCAGAGCTACTTTCTTTATCTGATTTCTTTTCGTCGTCATCAGAACTTTCGTCAGAGCTATCAGAGCTATCAGAGCTATCAGAGCTATCAGAACTATCAGAGCTATCGGAACTGTCAGAGCTATCGGAACCTTTCTTATCTCCAGGACCATCTTGGTCATTTTTAACACTCTTTCCGTTTTCAAGCTGCTCTTCCTCCTCATCAGAACTACTGTCATCAGAGCTACTGTCATCAGAGCTGGTGCTATCGCTACTACTGTCAGAGGAACTACTCTGGTTGCTTAGTTTTTCAGTCAATGAACTCTCTTTTTTTTCGACTTTCTCTGATTTCAACTTCTTTGAGGCAGGGTGGGTCTTCATGTAGTCATCCATTTCACTTTCGTACCTCTTCTTGTCCTTAGCAGCTAACTCGACGAAAGGCTACACAATGTTGGTTATTGTTTTTGTTTTGTTTTGTTTTGTTTTTTTCAAAAAAAAAAAAAAAAAAAAAAAAAAAGAGCCTCTAACCTTTTTTTGTTTATCAGAGAGGCTTCTCCATCGTTCGCCTAAAACTTTAGCTTTTGCCAACATGTTCTCTTCCGGCAATTCTTCGTTTAAAGAAGAACGGATGGAGCTACAATAGTAAAAATAACTTGTAGTAGGCTTCTTGGGGAGCTCTGGATCGCGCTTTTCTTTACGGACTCTTTTTTTGGACGATTCTGGTTGTTCGCCAACATGAGGGTCAAGATGCTCTACCGCGTTTGTCAATAATTTACATAGATTTCCAATCTCTAAAGTGACTTTTGCTAAAGCTTCAGAACGTGTAATATCCTATTGAACACAAAAAAAAAAAAAAAAAAGAAAATAAAGGCCTGAGTAAAGATTCAAAAGGAAATAAAAAGCAAAACAAAGAGCCAACAATAGGTATAAATTCGCTTTACCGTGCGATTGTCTTTTTTCATTTTGAAAGTTTAAGGAAGAAAGAGAAAAAATTGCGGAGAACTAAAGTCAGCACTTGTTAATTTCGTAGGAGCAAATGGACTCTGAAACGCCTGAGATCTTTCTTTCATGATATATCATAAACTTTGTTAATTTAACGCTTTGTTATCTCACAGAGTTAATGTGAAAGAATCAGCGCTAGAACAAGGATTAGAGATGTCAAAGTTACGAGTGATGTAGTGATTATAATGCTTTGGCTGGCAGGAAAGTAGCCACGAATTAAGGCTGACTGGGAATGAAAGTATCTTGTACAGGCAAAGAGCATATACATCATTCCCACTATCACAAACAGCATCCCCAGAGGCCTTCCTGTTTTATTGTCTTTATCCAATCGAAAAAGCTGCGTTAAGGCTGCAAAAGAGTGTTAGGATACGCTTCTTGATATTAAAAAGAAATGTTATTACCGATTCCAACAGATATTGTAGATAAACTAGTTCTAACCCAGGCTAAAAACGTTCGCTCATTGGCTGTGCCATTAGGAATTTAGTGAGGGGCTTTTTTCTTGTATGAAAACAACGTACCTAAATGATCTCTAGCTACTGCTAGAGTATTTTCTAAATAGATGGATGTCGATAAACGATCTAAAGTTTTTTGGATGCAACTTTTGGTTCTTGTGCTCACCGAGCTATAGCTACTACTGGCTTGTGATAGAAGAGGTTGGCGCTCACCCATATATTAGACCTTTTTTATTTATTTATTTTTTTGAGAAAAAAGAACAAAGAAAAAACAGTTGAAATATTTGTATTTAGCAACTTTATTGTTTTCGCTGTGATACTTGAGTGACGTTTAAAATGTATTGGATAGACTTACAGCGACTATAAAGCTTCTTTAGCTTGTTATTATATAAAAAGTAATATTCTTATTTCCCATAAAGCTTACGGACGATGCTAAAGCATACTAATGTTTGTACAAGAATTACTCAGTATCTGGATCTGACGACCAGAACACACACACATATGAATCTCTGTATACCGCCTTTAATAAAATCTGCAGATACAATCTGGAAACAGAACCGCACGAGACCAAAGCTTTGCAACGACTATTGGTTTGCTGTATCTGTATGTGAGTTTTCAAAAGATTCCCTCAAACTGTCTTTCTCAAAATAGAAACGGAATGCACCATAAACTGAAAGTTTCAGGGCAGTTAGCAACGCTGGTCTGACGTTTAGACTCATTTCGAAAAAGTCAAGGCTATTGAAGAACACGTCTTGTGAGGCTTGTAGGAAAAGAGCTTTAATACTGGGCAGCAAAGCATAACATTTGATAAGTACTAAAAAAGCTCCTAATGATTTTTAAGGAAAGTTGTAGTTCTGATTGAAGCAGCAGGTTTGACTACTGATCGATGTTTGTCAGACACCCTATTCTAGAAGCAGCCGGTCGTGTGACAAGTTTGGTGGCGCGACCAATTATGTTTGGGCAGCAGGAGAGCTTTATGAGCTCTAAATATCTGTTTTTCTAGCAAAAAGGAAACATGTAGCTTTTCAAAAGTGGATAAGAGCAGGGGAGAGAAAGAGTGGATACAAAGCGGCTTCACTGCCTACGGAAGCGTTTTAAACAAACAAACATGTGTCTTAAGGTATGACTTTATCATTCAACCATCCTTGTGCAGCACTTAGACACACTCCAATAAGCACTAAGTATGGTGGGAATAGGCACCTACATTATACCTTCCCATAATTCTCGGAACTTTCAAAGTAACTAGTTTGAAATGCAAAGAGCAAAGTGGACATACTCAGCATTGTACAGTGGGCAAAGAAGTTTGTTGTCTTTTTCATATCTATTGGGTCTCAAAGACCAAACCTGATATAATGATTGCTCTAAATCCATAAACAACGGTCTGAATTGACTACTTAATACAACGGTTTATGTAGGAAGCATTTGCTAGAGTTGATTGGATAATACCGGATCCGGAAAATTGATGTCCGACGTTAGTCCGAGTAGCTCTTATAAACACATAGAAGGTGTATACTGATGAATTCTTTCTTCATTAATTTTATTAAAGTGAGTAACCCTATAAATTATGCAACATAATAGATGACTGATGGATGGATGTTTTTGTAGTATGGCTGATTCTGCAACGGCCGGTGCTTCTCGTGGTAAATAAGTGAATAAAAATTAGAGATTCGGCTTCAAATGAGATTGGGGAATTGACAAAAGGAATTAGGACGTGGTGGTTTTGGACGTGGACGTGGACGTGGTGGTCGTCCTGCTCGCGGACGTCGTGGCGAAGAAAAGAACGAGTGGGTTCCTGTAACCAAGCTCGGTCGTCTCGTCAAGGCTAACAAGATCAAGTCTATCGAAGAAATCTACCTCTTCTCTCTCCCCATCAAGGAGTATCAAATCGTCGATTTCTTCCTTCCTAAATTGACTGATCAAGTCATGAAGATCATGCCTGTCCAGAAGCAAACTACTGCTGGTCAACGTACCCGTTTCAAGGCCTTTGTTGTCATTGGTGACGAAAACGGACACGTTGGTTTAGGTGTCAAGTGCGCTAAGGAAGTTGCTACTGCTATCCGCGGTGGTATCATCCTTGCCAAGCTCGCCATTATCCCCGTTCGTCGTGGTTATTGGGGTACCAACTTGGGTGAACCTCACACTGTTCCCTGTAAGGTTTCTGGTCGCTGTGGTTCCGTCATGGCCCGTTTAGTGCCTGCTCCCCGTGGTACTGGTATTGTCGCCTCTCCCACCGCTAAGCGTGTATTGCAATTGGCTGGTATCTCTGATTGTTACACCTCCTCCACTGGTTCCACCCGTACTCTCGGTAACTTTGTCAAGGCCACCTTTGCTGCCATTGGTAACACCTACGGTTTCTTGACTCCCGACCTTTGGGAAGAATCTGAATTCGTTAAGGGTCCTTATCAAGAATACTCTGATTTCCTTGCTCAAAAGCAAAGAAAGTAATTTTTTTTGAAACAATAAATTTATTTTTATAGTGTAGTTATTTAGTAAGGAATTCCGTTTGTTAATTTTTGGAAGTAATCATACAACACCGTACGCTGATTAGCGAACGAATCTTTGATACGCATCAGCATAAAGTCAGCAGCTGCTCGGTCCGTTTTTTCGGTTTGAAATCTCGTACGCATGCGTTTAAGTGTCTCTCCCTTGAAACAAGGAAGACCTGATTGAAGCATTAGCGACACTAGCTGCATGATCAACTCAGCATAGGGCCGAGAGGCTAGGTAGGCTTTGATAACTAGTTCTGAGAACTGTCTGAACGCTTGCTCCTCTGATCCACCACCCATCACCTGTATCATCTCAGATGTAAGCTTGAAAGGCGAACTTTCAAACGTGATGCCTCCAGGCGCAATATCAAAAATAAATCCAAAGTCAATATGTATGATATGACCATCGTCGTCCAGCATAATGTTTCCGTTGTGGCGATCCTTGAACTGTAGTAGATAGGAGATAACGGAGTAAGCCGCCACACTTTGAACAAAATTAATACGAGCACGCTGGAAGGCAATAGAATCTGGACCCCCATATTTTGCAACAAAATAATCGTATAAGCTATTCACTTTTTCCCGGCCCAATTGATCGCGAGAAATGGAGCGAGGAATAACGTCAATGACGCCTCTTCCTGGAGCAGTGGCAACTACTCGATAAGGATAAACATACAAGTCCAACCCAACATTTGTAAATATATTCTTGAAGACTGCAATCAGCTGTAGTGCCAGCACATCCTGTCGACAGTCGTCTCCAACTTTGAAAATAGCAGCTTGCCATATTTGAGTAGTACGGCGCTCAATATATCCTTCTAACTGTTTTTCAATCAAGAAAGACGCCATGAAGGGCGCTTTGGCATGACTTTGAAGTGGTCTACCAGACTGGCGGTCAATGTCCAACACGTGACCATCAGGGTTACTCGGTAAATAAACACCAACATCCACATTGATTTTTGCCAACTCTTCATCTAGACGTTTCTATTAAAAGAAAGAAAAAGCGAGAGATTAGCAACAATTGTTTATATTCACAAGTTCTATTTGACAATCACCTTCTGTAACGGTTTCTTTTCAGTTTGACCAAACTTGATATATTCTTTCAAGTGCCCAGAAATGGCCGTCACTTCACCAAAGAACTTGAACTCCCTTTCATAAAAGGCTCTGTCTTCACCCTTAAATGATGCCGCCAATCGATCAATAATTCTTTCCAGTGTTGGTTTCAAGACATCTGGTTTCTGACATCCTTTGTCTGCATCAACAAAAAAGTTTGCCTGCATATTCCAAATAATTTGATGAGCAAATAGCTGTGATGTTTGGCCAGCCTCCAAAATATATTTTTCAACGTAACCTAGCTGATCGTAACGAAGTGCTTGAACTATTTGAGGGATATAGAAAAAGACGTTATCAACTGGGTGGTACTCCAGGGTACGCATAGCATATTGGAGAACTAGCGGATGATTGTTATAGGCTGGTAAGAAGTACTGAGCAGCCGTGATAGCTGCCACAGGGGCCCAGTAGTGCAGATGTTGAAGATTTATCTGGCTTGAAGTCAAAAGTTGGTCACCCAATAGAATTTCAAGAGCTTCAGGTACATGAACAACATCCAATGTATTGTTAGATATACGTTGGTATAGCTCTCGACGTACAGCAGGCTGGACAAAACGTGCATTCATTCGAACTGCAAGCTGAGGAGATACCTTCCAAGCAACACGAACCATTTCTTTCCATGAATCCTAATGTTTGAGAGTATATAAGTACAACTGTTTTAAATCATTTTTTGTTTTTCCTTACGTCAGAGGCCATCGATTTTTCTGTATTACCAACGAAATTTGAAGTACCTCCAACAGTATTGAGAGGGTTAGACCAAACTGAGAGCTTAGCAAGCTCGCTTTCGATAAATAACAAAAGGAGCTTATGAACGTTTTTATGCTGTCTTATCACTTCATCTTTCGTCTTATCATGCAGGAACATGTGGTTCATGGGCGACTGAGGGTCTTCATGGAAACACGTAACTCTATGACTCAAGGAAGGAGTGTCTCCCATAGCTGTCATATAGAAGTCGGTTAGAAGCTTATATTCCATCAGTGCTAAGCTTTTTCTGGCTCCGTAGTGCCACCTAAAACAAGAATGCTTATGAGTACTTTAATAACAATAGCAGCAGATTACTTACTGAGGTGGTTGATGAAACCAGTCAAAGGCTGCACTGTATACGGACGATCTAAACTTGTACTCCTTCAAAGCTTCCATACGTGTTGATTGAAGTACTTTGAGTCCCAGGTGAAGCAAAGAAAAGCGAGGATATCTAGCCATAGAGTGCGTACTCATTAAATGTGCATTTTTGAAACACTTTTCCAGCAAAGAGACAAGCAAATAAACCAAATGTTTACTTTTGTGGCGTATCACATAAAATCGATTACTTAAAAACTTAATCCAGGTAGAATGAGGTGAAAGCAGTATAAATGCGTTACGAAGATTTGTGTCCCGGATGGCTTTATCTGAAGGAGCATATGTCATTTTACTAGAAAATGGATGCTTCGCACTATTTTTTGTCTGTTAGATGTTTTTTTCTTTTTTTTAAAAAAAAAAAGGCCTGATACTATACTTTAATGAAGGGGAGAAGAGACCTTTGCGCTGGGTTTGTGTCCAAGACCACATATTAGCCATTTCGATCATTAGCTTAGTTTCTATTTCCGGCCTTTCAACGATCATCCAATTCCACACAGTAGTACCAACTTCAATGGATTGAGACGTAAAGATATATACAGGAAGGCGTACCAAATAGCGAACAATATCCATATTCAATTTGGGGATGGCAATTACATACGCTGCCGAGCGATGCATCACCTTGTGCAAATATTCTATAGGAATTTCACGCTCGTCATTTGCATCTTGTAAAAGACGCTCCAATTCTTGAGTCATAAAACGTGCTTGGTCGGTATCGCAGAGTCCCTCACGGAGTGCCATAAGATATTCCATGCCTCTAACTTCACCAGAGTAAATGTTTTTATCTCTAAACCCGTGAAGGAAATTGGAAGATTCATCAGGAAAAACTGAAGGGACGCTAGGTGTGAAGTCTAAATAGTTTGGGTAAGTTTATCAATTCACTTTTTCTACCAAAAAAAATAAACTTACCAATAGTCAACTCGTTCTTGGGTGAGGCTTTTCCGATCTCTAGAGCCAATGACCGACCCATATGTACTACGTCGTTATAAGTGCCTGTTGCATATTTGTTGAATTCAGAAAGGTAATCCTGTAAATGGGCAGATATTTCGCTTGGTGAACGTACTAAAGCCATTTGAAGCCATTTGCGTGCACTTTGATAAAGCCGAGTACAGAGCTCCTTACGATATGTGTAAGAATCGCCCAACTCGATTGTTACCTGAGCGAGACTAGAAGTAAAATGAAAAACTGGAGAATACTAAAAAAAAATTAAGTTTTGTGTTTTTCCTCATTTCTCTTGACTATTCATACTTCATCACGATATTCGGCCTCACAACTCAACCATGTCAACTGAACTAACTCTAGAAGTAATTGTACTAAAACCCCGTCAGTAAAGACTTGAGGAAATGAGAGAACAATTCTTTCTACTGTTTTGACAGCTACTAAATGAACTTTTTCTCTTTTATGACAGCATAGTTTCAGTAAAGCAGATAGTTGAGATCGAGCATTTAAGTGTTGTTCTTGCGCTTTTCCAGAAGCGTCTTTCATGAACGCTTGCGAAACACGATCTGCAATTGTTTCCAGGCAATGTCCTAATGGGCTGTTATTTACTCCGTCGTTCATAAAGTAGTGAAGAATATGAGAGCAATCGCCCATACGACTACGCATCATTTCTACATGATACACTGCTTGAGCAAACACAATTTGAGCAAAACTAAAGTGCTTAATTTCATATGACAATGTGGGAAGACACTGAATGAGCTTTTGGCGCATAGTCGAGCTACGGTCAGCTACAGCGCTATTACACAAAACAGAGTTATGCTCCAAATCACTTTCGAGGTAGTTGGTGTTACTTTCTAGAACGAGTACAGGCGTGTATTGAGCAATGCAAAGCATACATTTATGCCATTCGCGAATCCATACTGACTCTGTCACAAATCCAAAAAGAACACAGTGAAACCAAAGGTTTCGGAATAAAGATACTGTTTCTGCGGTAGGCGATTTATGAGGCTGGAAATCGTGGTGGGTCAGAAGTTGACTGAGTACTTTCAAGAGAGACCCCACTTTGGACACTAGAATAGGATCTTCTTTCTTGGATTTACTGATAGTACGCTGTACAGAATTGCCCATTTCAATGAAGAGAACAAGTATATTTTGCAAATAAATCATATACAGTTCTGGACGCGATTTAAGTTTTTTAGCCATTTCCAACTGAGCAGCCAAAATCTAAACAAACGAATAGAAAACAAAAAAAATCAGCTTCATCGTTTTTTTTTTAAAGAAAAAGAAAAAAAAAGCGATTTACAGATTGATGGAGATTGCCTTCTAAATATAACGCTTCATGCCACATAGTAGATAGTAAAGTAATGATCTCCCCAAAAACACTTTGAGAGCTGACAAGAGCTAGATCAACCAACTTCATTGTTAAAGAAGCAATTGCATCAGGTGAAAGTAGTTTTCGACGAAGAGCCAACATGGAAAAGGCCTGTGAAATGATCTAAAAAAAAAAGGTTGAGTATGTAACTCGCTTCTAATTGGTATGTCGTCTCACCTCTTCATCTTTTAAATGAACAGCAATTCCTACAATGGCAGACAGTACATTTGCACAGACTTGTTGTCTTTGTTCGTCGCTTAATTTTTCAAGAGCAGGTGCACCAGAGATAATGCTATCTCTGGGCTTATGTCCACTATCAGAATACCGTGTGATTTCATTCAACAAAGCATACACTGTAGAAATAGCGGGTTGTGTACCATGTGATTCAAATCTAGTTTGTACACATTGAGACAAACGAACAATAGCATGATCCTGTACACATATCACGCCTTTCTCTCTTATGTCAAATATAGGAGAAGGTGTGGCAAGAAATCTGCAAATAGTATCCGTCATTGTTTGATTTAAATGAGCAAAACTAATTTTTTTTTTTTTGGAAAGAGAAATGCGTTTTGGTCAACTTGTTTGTTTCTTTAGAGCTATGTTTGGGCTTACTTGATAGCGATTAGAACCGCAGCATCTAGAGAAGCAATATGAATCCAAGAATCGGGTACTTTTAAAGTATCGAATAAACACTCTGTAATATGCTCTGTCAAGACATGGTCCACTTCGTGTAAATATATAGAAGACAAGGCGGCTACTTGCTATAACAATGTGTCAATCGAGATGACTAGAGCTTTTTTTTTCTTTTTATACCAAGCTAGTGCCCATAATCTCTTGCATATAGGCTTCGGGAGACCATGAAGTTTGCTCCTGTATACTCTTTTCAGCAAATTTTTTGATATCCTCGTGATAGCCCAAGCTCATAACAAATAAATGCTTAATATTTTTATGCAGCTCTGGGTCGGTTTGGGGCTTGATGGCATGTTCCATCAAAAGCGATTCACAAGGCCAAGTAAAACGTGAAGTAGGCTGGGGGTTACTATTCTGAGTAAGGACCCGGGAAAGAACATTCCGAAAAGAGATCAAAAGATCGTACACTACACGATTTGAGCTAAGAGGATTTTCTTGCTCAGCATACCAATTCAAAACTTGAAGACTGTAGCCATCGCTCTTTAAACAAGTAGCAATTGAAACACGTATCATATCCAATGTATCGTCATTTAGTAGGTTGCGGATATTTTTACATAAAGCCAGTAACTGAGGTGGTCGATATAAAAACGGAGAGGTTTGAACAGCACGAAAAAAGCCGGTCATTGAAGGAAGAATGAATGTGACAGTGAATTCCACTAAGAGCGTGTCAAAAACTTAACAGAGCTTATCTTTTACTTACCGTTTTCAGAAATCATTTGAACAATGAACCTCACATAAGCCCACAAAGTGTCAATGATGGTTTCGTAAAATTCTGGGCATGCGTCTCCAATCTCCAACAGTCCAGAGACTAAAAAATAGGTCACCTTATCGGATGGCGGTGCATCTAATAATAGTGGTAAAAATAAGATTCAATCGTTTTGAACTAAAATCCATATCATTTTGCTTACTGTTTAAATGGACAGGCTCCCAATCAAAAGCAGGTAGATGTCTCATGTAAGATATCAAGCGAGGTGCCAACTCTAATTTCTTTTCGGGACTGGATTTTTGAGCATATCTAACCAAAGCAGCCATTGTCTGTTGGCGTCTACGAGTCATAGCGCCTAACCCAGGTGCTTCTTTTCTAGTCAAGATATCTGTTCCTCCGTTGATAGGCACATCGGGACACTTTGAAAGGAGCTTTTCAATTTCATCTTCGGTACCCTTAGCTCGAGAGTCAGCCAGTACTTCTGCGAGTCCGAGCAAAATTTTCGAATGTAGATCCATTCGAGATCTAGTTTTATACGTCAAAGCTCATCTTTAAGTTTTTTTTCTTTATTTTTTTTTTTTTCAAGAGAAAACCTTACCCAGTCATTGAAGCTTTTTAATAAATAAGTAAATAAGAAATAAAATGAAAAAAAAGGTCCTCAGGAACAAAAAGGCTACTCTACTATGAATTGGGTTAGTTACACAACACATATAAAATCTTTGTCTTTTAATCTAATTTTAGACAACGCAAACGTGCCATGACACATACATTTTGTTCCAAAACTGAAAATCAATTACAAAGAATTTTGAGTACAGAGTGTAAACAAAAAGGCTCTATATTTATACAAGAAAATGCCATTAAAAAAATAGAATAGC
This sequence comes from Sporodiniella umbellata, assembly GCA_025677835.1. NCBI lineage: Eukaryota > Fungi > Mucoromycota > Mucoromycetes > Mucorales > Rhizopodaceae > Sporodiniella > Sporodiniella umbellata. The sequence continues at coordinate 98,791 of JAIXMR010000090.1, read as the reverse complement.
TCGCTTAACTGTAGTATTCCTTAATACATATGGTTAGCTGTTTGTCTTAATGCAGTAATTGATCCAAAGAGCTGCATTTCATTTTCCTTTTTTGTATATTAAAATATTCCAACAAAGATAAATCAAGGATTATTTAGCTTTCTGTGTTTTCAAACACTATGCAGTAGATGGGACTGCTAGGTAAATAGTAATACTGATAACAATAAAAAACTGTTTTCTATAAAAATGATTACCAGCTGAAAAGAGCAGGCAAAAAAGAGCCCGAGCAAGAAATATTTATTGCTCCTATTACATTCCCATGAACGAACAATTGACCTCTGAGCTTTATGTAACTATGTAGCACTGTATTTCTGTACATCACACGAGCTTTGTAAGTCAATTAACGTATAGTTATGTATATGTCTTTACACTTCATCATATGTTGATTTTTAACTGGCTTAAAATAAAGTGAGGCCTCCCTAAGAGAGAGCAAGCTTTGCAGTAATCTTATAACACTTGTACATAAACAATCAAAAGCATAAGACGAAGCTAAATACCTTTAAATCGAAACAACTTCAGTAGTACTCAGCGGTATACTGCTACAAGCTTTGAAATATAGTATTATTTTAAACAACCACGATAACAAATCCAAGGCACTGCTACTATATACACGAGGCTTTTTATTCTATGTTTAGTCTTTTTGATCTATAAACCCTTCAATACAGAAAAATGTAGATTTGAATCAGTGTATTATTGATCATCGCCATCACCAAACGGGTTACTCATTTTTAGCGACGTCGCCTTTCCTTTTCCTTTGCTATCTGATTTCATACCCTGTTTTTCAAGAATCTCCATTATCCTGAGGATGTTTTCCTGATTTTGTATACTCAATTCCATCAATGTTTGTAACTTTCTCGAAGTATCGCTATCCCCAGTTCGAGAGCTGAGACCAAAAGCGTCAACATCCATCATCACTGATAAGCAAACACATGAGCTCCTTGTCTTTTTTTTTTTTTTTTTTGTATATCTTACTTGAAGGTCGGCCTTCAGAAAAATCTGGGCCACTACTGCTGTTAGAAAACTGCTGTTGACGCATACTTTCCCATACAATTGTGAAGTTTCTTCCGACAATAATTGATGGCAACGCAATAAGCTAAACAATTGATCAACAAAACCTCCAAACATTACTAGTATCTCTTTATAGTTTACCAAAACACCAAAAATCATTGCAGGAAAAGTAATTAATTTGCCAACAAATGTTGTTGGTACCATATCACCTAACAAAAAGTTGAATAAATAAAACCTCCAAATAAAACCATGGTGTTACCGTATCCTGTTGTTGTAATAGTTACTAGGACAAACCAAAATGCAGCGGGGATACTATCAAATGAGCTATATACATATAAAAAAAGTAAATATTTGACTCAACTTGTATAACTCAATTATACCTAGGTACACCTTCAGAATCCACAAACGTTTCCAGAGTCTCATCCCAAATGCCACGCTCGGCAAAGTACAATAGCGTTGAAAACAGAACGACACAAGTCACTGTAAAAAAAAACAAAGCAGAAAGAGCATCTCCTGAACGTCTGAAAGCCATCATCATTACTTCAATTGTCATTACAATTGTATTTGAGTACTTGTAAGATTTGAATAGTCGCAACAGACGAAATAGTCGTAAAATAGTAAATCTGAACTCATATGTCTAGAAAAACCGATTTGTGTGTATAATTATGTTGCATGTATGTGTAACTTACTGTGTCATGTTTAGCTATTACTTCAATATAGAAGGGAATAATAGAGATAAAGTCTATGATAGAGAGAGGTGCTATTTCCATAGTGTGTTATATAGTTTGCTCTCTTTTTCTTTTTTTTAATTCTTTTGTCTCCTTACACAAAAAAAAGCTTTTCAACAAACGAAAACTATCTGAATGAGCAAACATTCTCAACAAGTACTCTAAAGTAAACAAGGCTACCATGGCAGATTCGAGTTGAAACCTAATATGTGTTATTGCTAACGGACTAATTCCAAAATAACTGTTTAAATTACCAAACGCGATTACTCTTGGCCGAACGAAAGGCAGGTATTGTTTCGATGGTTGTGGTTACTGCACTAAAAACAATCAACAAAGAAACAAACACATTAGTCCAAAAAGCGCTATGGCTGCTTGACGGCTCCTCCAGAAGCAAATATAGCTTTCGCTTCAGATCGTTCTTTATTTCGGGCATCGCAGGGTCTGGGTCAATAGGATGAGAAACCAAATTGGCCACGGAAGTCCAGCCTTCCTCAGCCATGCGACCAATTTGTCGGTAAAGAGGTGGATTCTGATGAGAACTGGCCTCACTCATTTCGATCGTTTCTGCATGCAGTGGTTCTGTTTCTTCTTCATTGTTTTTATTAGAAGAAAAAAAAGTCATAGAAAGAAAAAAGGGATATTAAAAAAAAAAAAAAAAAAATAAGGGTTTAGAGGGAAAAATCATTTAAAACTGAAAAGAAAATCCCCCTGAGGAACCGAATGGGAAGCCACCACTGGCAAAATGGGCAAATGGGTTATCTCCTCCACTATGGAAGTTAAATGGGTTATGCTGTTGTTGTGATCCTGCCTCAGGGTCGTAGGGATCGAATCCATTGTCAAACTGCTCTTTTTTTTCTACAATCATAGTATATGTCAATCAATTTTTGTTTGTACAACCTTCTGGTTTTATTACCTGAGTCACCCAAAACCTCATAAGCTTGGTTAATCTCAGCCATCTTGCTCTCAACCTGGGCTCGATTGAGATCTCCGCTGTATTTATCAGGATGCCACTCTTGTGCTTTCTTACGGTATGCTTTTTTTATTGCTCTTTGATCGGCGTCTCTTGAGATATCCAGTATCTTGTAGTAGTCTCTCTTTTTGCTCTGTCGTAGCAGCTGCTGCGCTTTGTGTAGTAGTTGTCTTATCTTTTGGTTTTCTTGGCCAGTCATTTCGTAGGCTTTTTCCAGGTCTCGTACAGCTCCTTCAAAGTCGTTGTTGTTGAGTTTGTTTTCACCGATACTAGCTAGCGCATCAGCATTATTAGGGTCTACTTTAAGTGTGGCTGAACACCAAGTATTCAGTTTAGTGGTATCTTTTTGCTCTGATGCAAGCTGGCAAGCTAGCTCATAGCATTTCAGGTGCAATTTCTTGGGTAATCCGGTCACACCCATGTCTTTTTCTAGCGCATCAAAAGGTTCATCGAGTTCAGATACTAATCCTTTCTTTGCGTTAGTGCCAATGAGGGTATTGAGAGCAGTAACGAATCGTTGTTGTTGTTTAGAATCAGAAACCTTTTGCATGTCTTTTTGGAATCGTTTCAATTGACGGAAGAGAGCCTTGCACTGCTTCTGTTCTGGATCATAATGCAGACATTGTTTCACTTGGGCAAGTGCTCTATCTGGTTCATACAGTGAATAAAAGTTGAGTCTGGCCAGTTGCATAACAAGTGTTTGATCTGAGGGATTGAGCAAACTGACTCGACTGGAAAAAGAATGTAAGCCGAGAACATAAATATATATATATATATACAGAGTTTAATATGTCTAGCTTAACTTACGTCAAATCATTTACTGCTTCTTCGAACTCTCCTTTGCCTAAATGACATTGAGCGCGCAATGTTCGCCATTGAGGTTTCTGAGGAGAGATTCTGATTACTTTGGAAGCATGGTGTATACATTGCTCATATTTTTTAGCAGAAAAAGAGTCCTGCGCAGATTTGCTAGATTTCTCTGCTTCTTCAATAGACTCCAACTACATATAAATACAGTCAGCATCAAATAAACAGAATGTATGTATATTTACCAATAGCTTGCTCTTGTCATCGGGTGGATGATTTTCCAAATCCTTTTTGGCCAGAGAAAATTCACCATCAGAAAGGTAAAGCTTTGCTCGCTGCAATAGAGCTTGGCGGAAGCCTGGCTTCAGGTCCAGGATTTTGGAAAAATCTTCGATTGCATAGTTGGTTTTGCCAAGCGACATATAAGCAGTGGCTCTTTTGTAATAAGACAGATAGTCTTCGGGGTTATGCTCTAAATGGCTTAGTATACATCCCTGATGTTTTATAGAACATACCAATAGCTGAATCAAAACTTAAGATGGCATCATTGAACTTTCCACTGGATAAAAACTGATTCCCTTCATCAAGATAGAATCTAGCATCTTTCTCTAATGCATCCACATGGTGATTGACAAAAATCGGTAAGGCAAGAACAAAGAGTAGACTTTTTGAAGGTCTCATGTTTAAAGGAACAGAAAGAAAGAAAGAAAAGCTCTTTGTGAGACTCTGGAGGTTTTAATTATGTCAATAATGAGCGGAAATCAAAAAATAATCATCTTCGTCCAGTCACAATTCACCACCTGTTTCCAGAATATAAAAAATAACTTGCCCCCAACTCTGCAGCCTCAAGTATGCAATGGAATACACTAGTTATTTTGTGCTTTCAGAAAAGAAAAAAAAACCTTGTTTATTCCTAAGTGTTTCTCATATTAGTATCCGTAAAATCTTAGCCAAACGATCTTAGTATTAAATGTAGCCTGTATTTGTTACTACTCCCCTTGATAACAACAAATGGCCTTACCTTATTTAACAGATCAAAAAGCTCTGGCTTGCAAGATTCCAACGTATTAAAATGAACCTTTTTTGGTTATTGTTTACCATATATTATTCATTGAAGAGCTAGGATTCTTGTAGACTTTATTGTTCAGGTATCGGAGCTTAGTTCTTCATTTCCTCCCGTGCCAAAGTAGAACGTAGCCCATAGTCTCAAACATTTACTTTTACAATACTTTTTTTATTTTTGTTGCTCAAATCCCCCCTTTTTTTTTTCTTTTTTTAAGAAAAAAACAAACCACATAGCCTCTGTTTGAAGGGACTTGCTGTATTAACAAAAACAAGTTTTAAATTCCCAAAATGGCCTGTCGCCAATGAAAATTCACAACCCAAAAGAAGAAAAATTATATCCAAACTTTATGATATTGTGTATAACCGTACGTGCGCAAGGTGTCACAACTTTTTTTTTTTTGGGAAGCTTTTGGTAAGGTGTGTTATTATGGTTTGGCAGTAGTTTATATTGTTTTTGATAGGCCAAGTTTTTCGGCCGCTTGAATCTTATCTACTTTAACGACTAAAAAATACATAGTAGCTACTCTTGACTTGAATTACTCTACCGTAAAAAGAAATATATTTACAAAGGTCATGTGGCCTATCTAGCAAAAAAAAAAAAAAAAAAAAAAAAAAGACGCCAAAAATTGCAAAACTCTATACTTACTCTGTAGAGCGTTTTTTAGATAGCTTACAGTAGCCACGTTGGACAACTCAATAGCAGGATCTCTCTAAACACGTAGAGTGTAAAACTAGTGCAATTAATAACCCAAGCTTGAGAACAGACTTTGTGCTTTAGGATGCGCTCAATTAAAAACTTTCAGTGGATTGTCTTGAGTATCAGCAAGGTCAGCAGAGATTTTAGTTTTTTGAATGCACAAGCACTCATCTACCTATATGTCAAACCATATTATAGGCGAGTAGCAGTAGCTTCTTTGTATAATGAATTATTAACACAAGTGTCTGTATATTTGATAAAATGCAAGGCTTTACAAAAAAAAAAAAAAAAAAAACATTAGTTACGTTAACACTGCAAGTAAAACCCAATTTATGTCTATGGGTGTTAACGAAGGGATTGACTAAACTGAATAAAAGTCAGCACTGATTGTATCTGTCTACTGTTTTTGAAACGTAATCTGTATCGGTTTTGCGACTAAATTTAGACGGTGCAACAACTTTTACAAGACAAACCTTGTTAAATTTAAACTAGGAGGTGCTTTTCAGGACTAAGGCATGTCTTGTGGCCTTTAAATTAATGGAATCTAGAACGTGTTAACGGATGAGGGGGTCCAAAGACCAATGGTATCTTTAGTGACAATTAGGCTTGTCTGTCTTTTGTATATGGCAGATTTAAGCTTATTTTTCAAAAGTATATCAAATGTTTCATTCTACTCTGTAACCACCTAGCACCAAGTTGCGTAGCTTTGATTGGTTATTTTGATTTGTAAACATATAGAGCTATATTCGGAGTACAAATCGCAAAAAAGATTGGAAAACCGGTGGACTTGAAAAGTTTTTTTTGAATCAGCACCTATTTAGAATTCCACTGTAGGCTATTGTATAAAGCTTTAGTTTGCCCAACAAAGACTCTAGACTTAATTTTGATCTTTCACACCTTTCTCGGAGAGGGTTCTGTTAAAAATACAAGACTAGTCATGGGTTCAGGCTCACACCTTATTTCTGTCCCTTGTAAACAATAGAGTTTGTACCCGTCAACCTGTCAAAATCAGGGTTCACAAAAATGAAAATTGCTATTTAACGCTTTTCTGGCTCCATTTCAAAAAACAAAACAAAAAAAACATTGCCACACTTCAAATTTCTTAATAATCCATTCTGCAAATGAAACGCGGTTAGAGTTTCTTCTGCGGACTAGCTACTGTTCCTTTTCTTCCCGAATTTTCTATAATTTACTCAGCGCTTTCAAACGTCGCTTCTAATGAATACTTGATTTTAATGATATTGAAATTATAAAGCTCAAGACAAGCCCTTGGTGACTTTACTATAGGATCGACATCTTGCATTAAAACTTTGTTTCAAATTAAAGGAACTGTCTTTTTTTGGTAAGAAAAAAAAAAAGTAAAACCTATTTTGACAGCTTCAAAAAAAAAAAAAAAAAAAAAAAACGACCAAAATTCTCATGTTTAGCTCTATTCTTAATAGAGCGGTTCCGTATAACTAAGCCAACATAGTCTGGTAGTTCCTTTGTATATTACGAAGGCTGATTTTGTTTACTATTTTTTTTATGTCTGTTTTCATATGATTGTACGCAGTCAGAACAATTGGGAAAAAAAAAAAAAAAAGGGAAACCATGGATTAAGACGAGATATAGAGCCTCGAGTAGTCTGAATTAAAAATACTTTATGTATGTTCTTGAGCCCTGCTTTACACACTATTCGCTATTTTCTAAGGAGAGTTGAGTTTAATAATAGATCTATTGAGAAGCTCGATCCCTTCAGCGTACCACTTTTGGTAAAAAAAAAAAAAAGACGTTTGGTCGCTGACACAAGCGCCAATCATATCGGATCGCCTGTGTTTGAACCACTTGACGCGTTTCATTTTGTTCTGGGGTTTCGCCGTTATAAAAAGAGAAAACAAGAGAGGGAGAGAGAGAGAAACATCTTCTATTGTGCCACCTTGAATTTGACAGGTATAAAAGAACTGCTGTTTTTCGTTTTGCTCAATTACTTTACTCTTTCTTTTTTTTTTTTTTTTTTTTTTTTTTTTGCTTTTTATCCTTTCTCCCCCCCTTTAACATACAATGGATCAAAACAACTTATCTGAAGATGGAAATACACAAGAAAAGAAAGATCAGTTTTCTTGCCAGTATATTGAAGAAGACAATACATCGCATACAACTGATTTTGGTCACGGCAACGGCAACTTTTCCACCGCTTATTTCAACATTGTTTGTGTGGTTGCTGGTACCGGAACCTTGGGTCTTCCCAAAGCGTTTGCTATGGGAGGGTGGCTTGGCTTATTGATTCTTTTCCTTGCCTATATCATGTCTATATACTCGGGTATTGTGCTCATTCGATGCCTATACTATAAACCTGGTCACCGTCTGCACGACTTTAAAGAAATAGGTACTGCTGCTTTTGGTAAAGTAGGGTATTGGGTTGCCTCGATTCTTCATATAGTCAACATTTTTGGATGTCCTGCACTTTATCTCGTCTTGGCCTCAGCCAATATGTCTTTTCTTTTACAAGGCACTCGTGCTGAGCTCACTTACAAGACCTGGGTCATCATCTGGAGTTCGTTTTTGCTTATCCCAGGCTTGGTTATGAAAACACTGAAAGAAGTCACTGCTTTTTCAGCAGTGGGTGCTATATCTACCATGATAGCCGTCTTTGTGGTGGTTATCCAAGGCCCTATGCATTTCCACGCCCACCCAGAAATTGTCGTGAACCGTAGCTCTGTTATTTGGGACGGATTTCCGCTGGCCCTCTCGACCATTGCTTTTTCTTTTGGCGGTAACAACACATACCCTCACGTTGAACACGCCCTTAAAAAGCCTCATCAATGGAAATGGGCTCTCTTTGCCGGTTTGAGTACCTGTGTCTGTCTCTATGTCTTGACTGCTGTCACTGGATATTGGTCTTTTGGTGATGCGGTTCAATCTCCTGTCTACAGATCGCTGCCTGAAGGCACTGCTAAACTTTTATCTACCATTGTAATGACAATCCATGTGGTACTGGCCATTCCCATCTTCAGTACCTCCTTCTCTCTTGAGCTCGAAAAAAGCATCGGCTCTACTGAAGAACGTTTTGGTAAATTGGGCGCTTGGGCTATCCGAGCCACCATCCGTTCCATCGTTATGGTTATCTTGGCTGTCTTGGCTTGTTTCGTCCCTTACTTTGATGATTTCATGAGTCTTATTGGCGCCATCTCAACATGCGGTCTTGTATTTTTACTGCCTATTCTCTCCTACCTGAGACTTACTGGTGTCCGTAACAAGCCATGGTACGAATTGGCTTTCTGTGCATTCACTCTTTTCTTGGGTATTGTGGGCTGCGTCTTTGGTACTATCGATTCAATTAGATCTTTAGTAAGAGACTTCAGAGCTTAAGGAACCAACTCTGTTCAAAATCTCATTATACATATACACATTTACAAGACCAAAAAAAGAAAAGAAAAAGAAAAAGCAATAATAAACTTTCCTGTACATAATTTCATTTATCAAAAACAACTTGTTCTATCGTTTTTTCTTTACCTTCGGTATTCCAAAAAAAAAAAAAAAAAAAAAGTAAAAAAAAAAAAAGGAAAACTCGAGTCTTTTAGCATAATTTGAGGATCATGGCTAAAAAAAAGTCAAAAGTTGTTTCCAATCGTGGTTTTGCCACTACTTCTTTACCTTCAAAAAAATAGAGCCCAAAAAAATTGAGGAAGAAAAGGTTGTGGAGGAAAAAGTAATAGAACCGGTTTTGAAAGTTGAATCGATTCAGGATGAGGCTTTAGCACTTGTACAGAAATATCATTCGTTACATAACCACAAAGCAGAAGTTATGATTGAACGACTCTCTAAAGAAGAGCCTTGCTCATTTAAAGTACGGAAAACGCGATCTTTTCGAATGTCTCCTGATCTTGATAGTGATCTGATTGCTGTCATTAAACAAAGTCGCAGTAGCCTGTTTGGTAGTTTGAAAATACATGAATCAAAAATACGTATATACACGTATAGCTAAGCTATCTATTTACAATATCTAGAACCTCAGGAGATTTTAAAAGAAAGCGAGATAGAAAAGACAATCGCCCACTTAGACCTTTTGTACAGAGTCCTTATAAAGCTTGGATTTCACGAACAGGACGTTTTAGCCTCTTTACAAGCTACTATGTCAAAGTCTTTAGAGGAACACCTAGATTGGGTATTTTTTTTTTTTTTTCTCTGGAGGCGTAGTTTATTCTATCAACTTATATGCTTCTTTTTCGTGTATGAATAGCTTTGTATTCATGTGCCTTACGATAGAATGCCCATCGGATATTTCGACAAGTACTTTAATGAAGAAGGTAGGTCGAAAATTGATGTTTGGATTTACTTGCATATTGATTCCGTATATCGCTTTTCTCTGTAGAGGATAGCGGTCATATTACACTTTTACACAATGAAACGCCCCAACAGGGTATTCAGCAGACGGAAGAATTGGAAGAGTTGGTATCTATACAGAAAGATCAAACAGAGGATAAGTTAGAAGCAATCAAAGCACAGGTTTTACAGGCCGCTGAGAAATATATGCAAGAAGAAGAGCCTGAGAATGTGAATGAAAAGTATGCTGCCTTGAAAATTCGTGTACAAGAACTAGAAGAAACCCTATCTTCGTTTGAAAAGCAAGAGGATACACCGGAGCAAATAACTGCAAAAGTTGCAAAAGATATTAAGCGTTCTAAAGACACTATGAGGAGTCTAGAAGGCGACTGGGAGTTTGATAAAAGAATAGCACATGACTTTTATGCAAAGTATCTGAAGGATTTGGCAGAAATTGATCGAAAGAAACGTGAAAAAGACGTGAAAAAGAAAAGAGAAGAGAAAAGACAACGAGAGGAAGAGCTCAGGAAGCAAGAAAAAATAGAAGAGACTATAGAGGATGTTTCCAGCGATGAAGGAGGCCTTTTTGATGGCCTAATGATGGCAGAAGAAGAGCTAGGCGTAGCTACGACGCCAAGCAACATAGTTGTCAGCTGGACTTGTATTGACCTATCTAAAGCACTGTCATGGAAAGGGAAACAACCAAAGGACATACTTTTTGACTACTGTAAAAAACAAAATCTAAATAAACAGAATTTTGCAAGCAAAGAAGTAAGCCCTGGTATGTGGCGGTCGGCTCTAACTATTGGAAATTTATCGTTCGAGTTACCAGAGGGTACAGTAGCGGAAAGTCGCTTATCTGCAGAAAATCTAGTGGCTGCTCATGGCTTGTTTGGTCTTGAATCTAACTCATCTGTCTATCAGCTAATGCACATATCCTATAAAGACTTGTGGGCAGAGTGGTTAGAAGATAAGGTAAGTGAATGAACAGTTTTAATGTTGACTCAGGTCGTATTAGATATTAAAAGTTGACGGTCCACGTATTGAAAACGACAAAAACAGACTTGCTGTACTTAAAGACCTAGTGATCAAATCGTATGAGAGCTGCAAAAATAAAAGCAAGGTAAGCTTAGCTATCGAAAAAAAAAAAAAAGTTTCTATGTTTGATACTAGCTTTTTTTTTTTTTTTTAATAGTCTAATGAAGCGTCAGACAGAAATACCGACCAAAAAGAGAAACACAATCATACTAATACAGCAAATGAAAAACAAGAAACAAAAAAAACGGCTATATTCAATTCATCACAAAAAAAATTCTTGCAGCGCTTGGATACAAAGGAATACCTCGATATGAAAGCAAACAGAGCCAGTCTTCCAGTCACAGCATATAGAGATGATATCTTGGGATTAGTCAAGAACAACCAGGTCGTAATTATTTCTGGTGAAACCGGTTGGTAAGAAAGAAAAATGGATAATGTAAAGCTTTAATTTTTAATTTTTTTTTAAAAAAAAAAAAAAAAAAAATTGAATAGTGGCAAAAGTACTCAAGTACCTCAGTTTTTGGCTGAAGACCTTTTAATGACCAATACCAATAAGAAAGGACTTGTTATATGTACACAAGTAAAGTCTATGATGTATAGGTTTATTTTCTTTATTCTTACAAAACTATAGCCGCGTCGTATTTCTGCTTTATCCATTGCTAGCAGGGTTTCTCTTGAAATGGGCGATGCTCAAAGATCTGTTGGATTTAAAGACTCTTTAGTTGGCTACCAAATCCGTTTAGAAAGCAAGTTCTCTGAAGGAAATGTTTTGATGTACTGTACTACTGTAAGGCTTTTATTCCCAACAAAAGGAGAATGCTCAATAGAAAATCCATAGGGTATTCTTTTACAACGTTTACAAAGTGATCTGACGCTGAAAGACGTAACCCATGTAATCATTGACGAGGTTCACGAACGTACTATTGAAAGCGACTTTCTGCTCATTATGCTTCGACAGTTATGCCAGTTACGTCCAGATCTCAAGTAAGACACCAAAGACATCCTTGGTACTAGAGTCTAACACTTGTTTAGGATTATACTGATGAGTGCCACTGTAGAAGCACAGAGATTCTCGGCTTACTTTGACCATTGCCCTGTGATAGCTGTGCCAGGACGAACTTACCCTGTTCAGGTTCACTTTTTAGAGGATGTAGTAGAAAGAATAGGTAAACATTTACGTGCGTACAGTACACTTGATGATTTTTCGTTTGAAAAGGTTATGTGCTTGAAGAAGACTCAAAATTTTCTATAAAGAAACACAAAGCAAAAAAGGGTAACCGTATATGCAAGTTGCTAGTTTCTTATCTTTTTGCTTTTTATTGTGTAGATGAGGGTAACCTTATTGTCTCTGGCCAAAACGGCACCCAAAAACGCGTTCATTATGAAATGTTCCAAGATTCAGACGAAGAAGACTATGTTCCTACAAAAACCTACTCCAAGCTAGCAGTATCAGGAGAAGAGATAGAAAGTACAGGCTACAGCAAACAAACACTTAAAATGATTAAAAGAATGGATGATAGAAAGGTTAATTATGACTTGATCCTTGAGTTATTAGAATACATTTGCAAGCCACATACCGATATTCCAGCCCATGGTGCTATTTTGGTTTTTTTACCGGGTATGAATGAAATTCGGTCTTTATACGACTTGGCTTCAAGCCATCCTCAGTTTGGAACAGACAAGTTTTTGTTGATTCCTTTACACTCTACACTCTCATCCGACCATCAAGAAAAAGCCTTCGAAGTTCCTCCAGAAGGTGTTCGCAAAATAGTGTTTTCAACAAATATTGCCGAAACAGGTGTTACTATTAGCGATGTCACGGTTGTGATCGACACAGGCATGTCGAGAACCATTAGGTAAACTAACGTTGACACTTGCAAGAAAACTAAGAGTGAGTAGTTATGACGACAAACGAAAGGTATCAAGACTTTTACAAAAACATATCGCAAAAGCAAATGCAAAACAAAGAAGAGGTCGAGCAGGCCGAGTACAAGAAGGCGTTTGTTTTCATCTGTTTACACAGGACCGTTTTGAACAGGTAATCTTTCAAGAATTTGCGATCAAAATATTAAGATGGGTTAGATGTCGGACTATGAAACACCCGAGATACTTCGACTGCCTCTGGAAGAGTTGTGTTTGAGAATCAAAGTATACAAATTGGGATCCATTGTGGATGTCTTGGGTAGCGCATTGGATGCACCTTCTCGAAAGGCTATTGAAAACGCCATTCAGAGTTTACAAGAAGTCAATGCGCTCACAAAGAATGAAACACTGACACCTTTGGGAACACATTTGGTCAACTTGCCTGTAGATATGCATGTTGGCAAAATGATTCTATTTGGCGCCATCTTTCGATGTCTAGACCCTATTTTGACTATCGCGGCCTGCCTGAGTTTCAAGGGACCCTTTGTTCGACCCTTTGGGAAAGAGCTTGAAGCGGATATGGCTCGGTCTCAATTTCAATGCGGAGATTCAGATTTCTTGACTCTGTATATGGCTTATAGTGCATGGCGCGAAAAGCTGATCTCAATTAGAGGAAAACCTGGATCAACGCGTCATATGCAAGAGTTTTGTAAAGAAAACTTTTTGAGTCAGCAAAACTTGGAGACAATTGAGGAAATGAAGCGTCAATTCTTGGGGCTATTGATAAATAGTGGATTTGTCAAAACAAACAAAATGGATATTTCTATTAATCGATATGATATCAAACGAACTGTCCGACTTTGTGATGTGCCCTCTGCATATGACAAATATAAAGAGTCATTAGCTGTGATCAACGCGGCTCTCTCGGCAGGGCTTTATCCCAAAATAGCAGAGTATGTGCGAGAAACTGATATGATGGCGAACAAAGTGATTGACCTCAAGCTACATCCTTCTTCAATGCTTTTCCGACGCCAAAAAGATTTGATGTCTGAACTCTATGTTTACAATACAGTGGTGATGAGCAGCAGCGACTATCAAAATGATAAAGCTGTTATCTGGGAAGCAGCCTCCATTTCTCCTGCCATAGTCATGTTACTGGCAACAGATATAGAAATCAAACATAAGCAAAGAAGGCTTGCTATCGATGGCTGGCTCTCATTTGACTGTTTTGCAAGAACCTCTGTCATACTTAAATTCTTTAGAGCTGAGTTGACCCACTGGTTTTCTGAAAAGATGAAAAATCCCAAAATTGATCTCACTGACTACAATCAGGATATTTTGAATGCCATGGTTAAAATGTTGGAGTCGTTCGACTATTAAACGTTTCTTTTTTGCTTTACTTTTCAGATAATATGCCTGAATAAAGACTTTTCAAAAAAAAAAAAAAAAAAAACTTTTTGCAAACAGTCGCTACTTTGAACAATACATCTTGTGCGCTTTTTATTCTTCTTTTTTCGATGTTACATCAATTATGCGTAACCTGGTGCTTGCAAGAACCAGCAGTCGGAGAAAATACGAGAGGAATATGTGTTTGGTGTTTATGATGCAAATTTTTTGTCATTTGTTTATTTTTAGGGCACTTGTAAAAAAACCAAACAGAGAAGAAAAAAAAGAGCCGAACGAAAGGAAACTAAATAGCCAGCTATAGGAAAATATCGGATTCTTTTTACTACACCAGGAAGACGCGTGCTATTTGAAAAAAAAAAAAAAAAGAACCTTAAAGAAGGGTAGATAAAACTGGGAAAATATTGAATAAAAACACGTTTCCCCTTCGTTGGGGAGAAAATTAGAAGCCTACCTGAGCTTAAATAGCCTTTGCTGATTTTGAAAAAGAAAAAAAAAAAAAAAAAGAGAGATAGCTCATCAAAAGTAAAAGTAAAAAGAACGTAATTTATTTACTTTTTTCTTTTACGTTTTATCTTTTTTTTTTTTTTTTTTTCCCAAGAAAAAACATGACCCAAATTCAAACGATTCCCACACAACCTTTTGAAGGACAAAAGCCAGGTACTTCAGGCCTTCGAAAGCGTGTCAAAGTATTTCAAGAAAAGAACTACACCGAAAACTTTGTTCAAGCTATTCTCGAAGCTATACCTGAAAGTGACGGCGGAGCCAAGGGTGCTACTTTAGTTGTAGGCGGTGATGGTAGATATTACTCTGAAGAGGTGCTCCAAGCAATTGTTAAAATCAGTGCTGGTCATGGCGTAAGTGTACTTTGGTTATGTTTGCATAAAAACGCGTGTGCTCGTTCTGACCTTCCTTGACTTAGGTTTCTAAACTGATAGTTGGACTTAACGGTATCGTATCCACACCTGCTGCATCCCATATGATTCGTCAACGTAAAGCAACAGGTGGTATTTTGTTGACTGCTTCTCATAACCCAGGAGGACCTGATAACGATTTCGGTATCAAGTATAACTGTTCTAACGGTGGACCTGCCCCTGAGTCCGTCACCAATCGTATCTATGAAATAACCAAAAACTTGAAAGAACTTAAGGTGGCTGACGTTGAACCCGTTGACTTTTCCAAATTGGGTAACGTTCAAGTGGGCGACATGACAGTCGAAGTAGTTGACGGTGTGGATGACTATGTTGACTTGATGAAGTCCATCTTTGACTTTGCTAGCATTAAGCAATTCTTTGCTTCCAACCCTGACTTTAAGATGTTGTTTGATGGCATGAACGGTGTAACTGGACCTTATGGTCACCGTCTATTCGTAGAAGAGTTTGGCTTGCCTGAATCAAGCGTCATGCGATGCAAGCCTCTGCCTGATTTCGGTGGTGCTCACCCTGATCCTAACTTGACTTACGCCCACGAATTGGTTGAGGCAGTTGAAAAGCAAGCGCTTGACTTTGGTGCTGCTTCAGATGGTGATGGTGATCGCAACATGGTGATTGGTAAAAACGCCTTTGTGACACCTTCTGATAGTGTGGCTATTATTGCTCATTATGCTAAAGACGCTATCCCCTATTTCCAAAAGAATGGCATCCAAGGTTTAGCTCGTTCTATGCCCACTTCTCAAGCTATTGATTTAGTAGCCAAGAAGATGGGTGTTGAGCACTTTGAAGTTCCCACTGGATGGAAATTCTTTGGTAACTTGATGGACGCTAATCGCTGCTCAATTTGTGGCGAAGAATCCTTTGGTACCGGCTCCGACCACATCCGTGAAAAGGATGGCCTTTGGGCTGTATTAGGTAAGAGAAAAAGCAGACTCAAATGGTTTCCGTGATTTTGATTTTTATTCTTGATGAATAGCTTGGTTAAGTATCATTGCTCATGTTAACAAGACTAAAAAAGCCGGTGTTCAAGATATTCTCCAAGATCACTACAAAGTATATGGCCGTAACTTTTTCTCACGCTATGATTATGAAGAAGTAGATGGTAAAGGGGCTGAAGATATGGTCGCTCGTCTCCGTGAACAAATCGAAAAGAAAGAATTGATCAACAAGACCTTTAGTCAATTTACCATCGCAGAAACTGATGACTTTGAATACTTGGATCCTATTGACAGCAGTGTCTCTAAAAATCAAGGTATCCGCATAATCTTCAAGGACGGATCTCGTATCGTTATTCGTTTGTCCGGTACCGGTTCCCAAGGTGCCACTGTCCGTCTCTACGTTGAAAAATACTCTAATGACACATCAGAATATACCAAGGATACACAAGCTGCTTTGAAGCCTTTGATCGATGTCGCACTGGAACTATCTTTGCTCGAAAAATACACTGGAAGAAAAGAACCCACTGTCATCACATAAACAAACACATTTAAGCATCAAAACAATAATAATAAACACACACAAAAAAGAACAGTTCTTTTGTTAATAATCAACTAGAAAATGCTTTTCCTATTTCTTTAAACATCTTTTATTGCTCTTAAGAGATGAACACTTTTCGCAGATCTTTGGGTGTAAATACATCCCCAGTTCGAGGACAAATGATCTTTCCGTCGTTTTTAGCTGCTAACTCGCCTAGAGCCTATTTTTTTTTTTTAAAAAAAAAAAAAGGTAAGAAAAGTGAGCAGAATATACCTAGAAAGTGATTTTATTTACCGTCTGGCTATAGACTCTCCCGTTAGGTAACAACATCGGAGGATTGTCCTCATTCATTATTTTTCCGCTCAGGCGACAGACCAAAGTTGAATTGACATGGTGGCTCAGTGGTAGTTTTTCAGCTAATTTGCCGAGGGTATTTTCATCACATACGGGACAATTCACATTCTTATTATCGTGCTCGTAGCATTGTTGAGTTTTGAGAGCAGAGAGTCCTGCTTGAAGTGTAATGGACATCATAGGATGGGGCGTGAGCGAACAAAGCGCGTAATAATCTGCTCTAAACTGTTCAATAAGTTCCGACCATCGTCTTGGGTCATAGAAAGCCTATATTGATGGTGGATGTTGAGTGTGTTAAAAGGCGATATGATTTTGAGCCTTTCCCAACCTTACCTTATAAGGTTGACATTGGGTATTACTTTTGTAAGCTAACAAAGCCATGGCTTGACCAATTCTTAGACCCTCTGTCGTTTTCCAAGGTGTCAGATGCTTTTGAGCATAGCCAATAGCCTCTATTCCTTTGGAAGCTCTGGCAAGTTCAATATGCTCTTGTAATCTTAGATTGAATTCTAACGTACTCTTCAATGCCAACAATAAAAGAGGTAAGCATACAACATACACATGCATATATATATGCTGATAAAAAACCCTACTTTTGTTTTTTTCAAACTAGATCGGTTTTCTGCACACCATACTAGACACTCTTTGCAATTTTGGTTTTGCAAAGCTTGCTCGATTTTTTCTGCCTGTGAAAATAAATCGATATCGACCAAGTCCTATTAGAAAAAAGGTTTAATCTCACAAAGTATTTCGGACGATCACTATGAAATCACAAGATTACCACAATCCCTTCTTCCTCCGCTACTTCTTTGGCTGTGTTGGATAGACCTTCTCTCAAGAGATAGTCTACTATACCTCGATTCAGTCGTGTTTTGGACCAGGCCACAAATTCAGGTGTTCTAGAGGATGTTACCTGGTCAATCTCACCCAAGTTGTCTACTCTCTTCTCTACTCTCCGACTATCCAGCTCGCCCTCGGCTCTATACAAATTCATCTAAACAAAACGTTAGGGGGACAGTAAAAGTCTATATAGTTACTCTTTCAATTATTTTCTCAATCTGTCTCATCAGAATCTCTACGGTTTCTTGCGTTTTTTCAATAGGTGCATTAGACCTCAAACAGCGCTCAATAATATCTTGGAGATTTAAAAGTTCTTTTTCCAAGTACTTGTACTCATTTTTGAATGTCTTGCGAAGTTGTTCATAAGGCACCTAAAGCAATTCAGTCAGCTTTTGCAAAAAGAAAAAGAGGTCAGCTTTACTTTCATAAAAGAAGGTTCAAGCTCAATGATTTTTTCTGTTTTAAGGCCATTCATGATTATTATTGTCGTTGGTTTTTTTTATTTATTTTTTTCACTAAAAAAAAAAAGTATCTATGCCTCTCATTGCAGAGTAGACGAGTTTTCAATTACAGCGTTTATGCGCGCTTCAAAAGATCACGTGAACACATATCAGGGACATATTTGTAGCCATGCTCAGCCATAGCACACAAAGTAAAGTGCAGCTTGATAACAGCCACCGTTTACTATGGCGAAACTTGAAAAGAGTATTTTTTTTTTTTTTTTTTTTTGCAATCAATAGTCTCTACTGTTTTTGATACTTCTTTTATCTATAGGAGGTTAGTGAGTGGTTTGGTTGCTTTTTGAGTTGGGTATTTAATCTACATGCACTAAAGAAAAGAGTGAACACTAGATAAAAGCAGTTCAAGTCCAGAGGTTTGTAATGGCTTTTGAATTTTTTACACTTCAAATGCCCCACCTCACTCTCATTTTCTCGGCAAGACATCTGTTTGCCAGAGAAAAAAAAACAGAGTAAACACACATGCTTTCATTTTGCGTGGTTTTACTTTTATTAAAAGCTCTTTATTTTGAGTACAAATAGATTAATATATTTGCCCTGGTGGGAAAAAATATGTCATTTATTGTTTATAAAAAATTAATGGAGCCATTTTTATTTTCTTGATATTTCAATACAAAAGGCGATGTGTGAGAACTCATAGTGTAATACAAACAGATAAGGTTGTTTCATGTTCTTTTTGAGGAAAAAAAGGAATTTTATTGTATATACTCTTTTTGAGGAGAAAAAAAAAGGGGGGATAATAGAATAGAAAAGGGGGGGTATTATATACACGTAAGGAAAATAGAAGAGTATCTGAGGTTGTTGCTTTTTGTTTGTTTTCTATTTACAGAGAGAGAGAGAGAGAGAGAGAGAGAGAGAGAATCCTAAGCCTTAAAGTCGGCAATAAGAGACTTGATAGAATCGATAGTACCAAAGACACAACCGATGATACCCAAGAAAAGAGTAAGAGCGCAGAAAGCCAGTTCATACCAAGGCTTATTACGTACACCTGTGAGTTTGAGGTAACAGAGAATAGGCAAAAGAAATACAAGACCACAGTTAGCCAAGGCACCAATTAAACCCATGAAATCATCAAAGAAAGGAATAAAACAAGCAAGAATCACAAGAATGACCATAGTACAAGCACGGATGATGGAGCGTCCAACCCAAGAACCAAACTTACCAAATCTCTCGTCAGTACAGTTAATAAACTTTTCAAACTCGAGTGAGAAAGAGGTACTGTAGATAGGTACAGCCAAGATGACGTGAATTGTCATGACGATCATAGAGAGGAGCTTGCCAGTGCCATCGGGCAAAGAGTTGTAGATAGGGGATTTGGTAGCAGTACCGAAAGACCAGTAACCAGGCACGGCAGCCAAGAAGTAAAGACAGACACAAGTGGTAAGGCCCGTGGTAACAGCCCATTTCCATTGGTGGGGCTTCTTAAGAGCATGCTCAGCATGAGGGTAAGTGTTGTTACCGCCAAAAGAGAAAGCAATAGTAGAAAGAGCCATAGGGAAACCTTCCCAAATGACCGAGTTGTGTTCGACTACGATTTCGGGGTGTGCAAAGCGATACATGGGGCCTTGAATCACAACCACAAAGACAGCTATCATAGTACAAATAGCACCGATAGCAGCAATAGCAGTGACTTCTTTCAAAGTTCGCATGACTAAGGAAGGAATAAGCAAAAAGACACCCCAGATGATGGCCCAAGTTTTGTAAGTCAATTCACCACGAGTGCCTTGCAAGAGATAGGTCATGTTGTTAGAGGCCAGTACAATATAGAGTGCAGGGCAGCCAAAGAGATTAAGCAGATGAAGAATAGAGGCAACAATGTAGCCTACTTTTCCAAATGCAGCGGTACCAATGGCTTTGAAATCGTGAAGGCGTTGACCGGGTTTATAGTAAAGACAACGAATGAGAACAATGCCAGAGTAAACTGCCATAGCATAAGCGAGAATCAAAATCAGGATACCCAGCCAACCACCTTGGGCAAAGGCTTTTGGAAGACCCAGTGTACCCGTACCAGCAACCACGCAAACAATGTTAAAATAGGCAGTAAGAAAGCTTCCATTGCCATGACCAAATTCATTCTGAATGATTCCATTGTCCTCCTCAACGCGATCAATGGTTATTTGTTCGACCTTACTGTGTTTGTCAGAACTTGCTATGGAAGGTGTATAATTCTCTAATTTCATTTATTTGTTTAAAGATGAAAGGAAATATATAAAAAAATAGGCGTTTTTTTTTTTCGTGTTAGATAAAGACAAATTTTTTTTTTTTTTTTTTTTTCATCTTATTCTTGCTCGCCTTTTATATCCGTCCACAACCAAGAAGACTTTGGATTGAGAAACCGAATGAGTGGGGTAACTCAAAGTCTAGAAAAGTGCGAACGACTGAGTTTTGAATGGATAATAAATTAAATGAGCAGTTGATTGGTGCGTGGGTTCCTACCAGAAGAAGAATGAGTTTTTTTTTTTTTTCACCACGGTAGTGTAGTACAGCGTATTTTGAATTCTTGGTGTGAGAGGAACAGTGACTGAGGGTCATGTGAACATCAAAAGAACCAGAGACGTTTATGGTCAAGTTCCGATATAACGTCTTTTTTACAACTTTCCTTTTGAGTGTGTGTTGTATTTCCCTTATAGAGTAAATCGATGATTTGTGATTCAATCCAAAATGAAATTCATTAGCCTTTTTGAACATACGCATTTGTTTGTTTATGTCTCCTTTCTTGCCCCTTCTAGGAAAACCACAATAAATACAGGGGGTCAGAGCGAGATAGGGTTTCTTTATCTCAGATACAATTAGATTTGAGTAACAAAGATAGAGTTCCTATCACTCGCTTTCTATAAAAGAAACAAGAGAAAACCAGTTAGGCTGGGTGAAGCGGAAAAATAATAATAATACCAAATACATACAAAAAAAAAATCAGTTCACTTTCAAAACCGACCTACCTCATACGCGTCGCTCCATCTATTCTTATCTATAAAAGATAATGAAACATACAATCAGTAATAGTTTTTTTTTTCTTTGGTCTCTCTTTTTTTTTTTTTTTTATCAACACTCGTTCTGCACACGTATCCCTTACAGGTTCTAGATTTCTCAAAACTAGGACGCGTTTTTTGACCCAAATTAAACCGTGTTTTACCCATTTACGCCCAAATACACACACACACACACCATTTATTTTCCTTGTGTGGGAATTGTGTTGCTTTTTTTTTTTTGGTATCTTTTGATTAGTCAAGCTTATTTGTGTTACCTTAGTACTATGCCAGAATCGGTTGAGAAACAAAAGTTTATCTTTGTGTTTGGTCCTGTTTTCTGCCAACAAAGGTCATGTGCACCAAATTTCTACCATTCATTATTACTGTGCCTTGCACCGTGAAAACAGGTAAAGTAGAGCCAAAAAAAAAAAAAAAAACAAAGAGGAAAAAAAAAAAAAAGAGGACGGAGATTAACAGCCGGAGTTTTGCTAAAGGTAGGACTTTTTAAGCTATTTTGGTAAGAAAAGTTACCAAAACCAATGGAAAAAGATCGTCGACTTAACCAGCCTCTGGAAAAATAAAATAAAACAAATGAAAAGCCGATTTGAACCAGTAAAAAATCTTCGGGGATATTCCATATATAACGTTTCACAGTGAAGAAAAACTACAGCCAACCCTATGGAAATTGGCGTTTTCATAAAAATAGTTGTCACCTTTATAGAAATAATTGTCGACAATTGAAAAGATAAATGTCACAAACTCAATTGTTTTTTGTCGTTCTGGTCAAGAGTATTTGTTCATGCCAGCTAATTAAATTTGGCGCTTAAGTTGATCATAGATATTTGTCGTTTTAAAAATAATCATTCAAGATATATATTCATATATTAGAATAATGTGTTTTTTTGTAACATTTAACAATCTGGCGCTTTGAGTGGTTACAGAAACCATAGAGGTCGCTGATGAGCACATCGTTGCAGGCATCATTAATTCAACCCGAATTTATATACAGTGCTCTCAGATATCTCCATGTTCCTAAAGAATTTGTCTCCCTATCCACTTTCTTCTCTATCGTCAGTACGGTCCGCTGGCAATTGTGGACCCTATATTGGTAACATGGGAACAATAACCCAAACGCTGTCTCACATATACGAAATTGCCCTAGCTCTTATCATTATCCGTTTCATCTAGTTACACCTCTCATCACGATGTGGTCAACTAACAAATTTTGTGTAATCTTTTTCCTTTTGGGAGATATTTATTGCTTCATAATAAGGTGGGTGTCTATTGTAAAGCAATAAAGAAGATATATTGAACAACAAGATATGTAGTGCGCGCCTCTTCTTCTCCGTCTCTACCTTGGCTTTGCTTTTTAGTTATTGTTAGAATAAGTTTGATAAGTAAGGAATGTGCTCATTTATAAAGACTGTCTTGATGAAGCCACTCACCTTTTCCGCTTCCCCCCATGGCGCTCCCCTCCTTCCTTTCTCTCTCTCTCTCTCTCTCTCTCTCTCCCGGTCTCCTTTCTGTATATACCAAAGTAAAGTTATTTTTCTTTTATCAGGTCGTTTCACGTAATAAAGCTGTTCATTACCATGCTTAATATGTTATTTATCAATATTTTCTTGTTTATTTTTTCAGTCTTGTCAGATGCAGGCGAAACTAAATTGATGGGGCTGTCAAGATTAATAAACCATAACCCTAATTTACCAAACTTATTAACTACAGATATTGAAAGCGTACAAGACAAGTGCCATATCGCCTTATAAAATATGCTTTTGTCATCGATGCCACTCTCTTTGCGAGGTGTTTTAAATAACAATTGTGCTGATCAAAAGGCTTTGCAATGTTTAGGAAAGTTTCCAAACGTACTTAAGCTGTTGAAAGATTTGATGGCTGATGATGTGCAATTCGAAAACTTTTCTCTGAATGTGTGGCATTTCAAGAATAAAGCTTTGGTTTGGGGCTCGTTGTGTATCAACTTTTTTTCGGCAATTACTATTATTTTGACCGATTTTTGGGATTATTCCAGAGGCTTGATTTCAACATAGGCCATGAGAGGACCTTCTGAACAGAATACGTTATAACTATCTTTGAGCATTTCTGTATCATGAACAAAGGGTTCATATTTAGCTGGTAAGTAGCTAACACGTTAATTGGAATACGATTGAAATATACTGATATTGTTAATATTATGCATAAGGTGCAAATCAAAAACGCTTTCTCATGCCAACAGCCAAGTCATTCCAAATGTCTGGAATAGCAGTACCGAAAGGCTGTTTGCAGATGGTGTCGGGTGCAAGAATGGGTTCAAAGTAGTAATCATGGAATCGTCTGGTTCCTTTTCTACTGAATATACTGACCATTCCCTGCAAGATACCTGGAAACTCATAATCATGACTAGCAACTCCTTACGTAATGAAATTTTAAAGTACCAGAATGTTTCTTCTGATACCGCTAAAAATTTGGCATCTTATGGAATTCAGTTTATCTGCGACAAAATTACATTGACAAAATGTAGTCTCTTTAGTACAACGAAATGGCAAGTTATTGAATTAAGAAGTGCAAGGGCAAATACGATCTCGGTCTTTGATTTGTTGGCTACGCTGCAGGTAAATGCCTTTAACTTTGTAAAATCATTGGCATTTTTACTTATTTATCTTATAATGAATATGACAATCAAAAGGATGTGTTGAAAAAGTTATGTCAAGAGAACAACTTTCTGGACCATGTTGGGGATAAAGATACGGTTCGTTATCAATTTGAAAATACGGATATTTTCGAATGAATTGTGTTGTATATGTGTATACATTATTAAATATTGACATTATTCTAATATATGAATATATATCTTGAATGATTATTTTTAAAACGACAAATATCTATGATCAACTTAAGCGCCAAATTTAATTAGCTGGCATGAACAAATACTCTTGACCAGAACGACAAAAAACAATTGAGTTTGTGACATTTATCTTTTCAATTGTCGACAATTATTTCTATAAAGGTGACAACTATTTTTATGAAAACGCCAATTTCCATAGGGTTGGCTGTAGTTTTTCTTCACTGTGAAACGTTATATATGGAATATCCCCGAAGATTTTTTACTGGTTCAAATCGGCTTTTCATTTGTTTTATTTTATTTTTCCAGAGGCTGGTTAAGTCGACGATCTTTTTCCATTGGTTTTGGTAACTTTTCTTACCAAAATAGCTTAAAAAGTCCTACCTTTAGCAAAACTCCGGCTGTTAATCTCCGTCCTCTTTTTTTTTTTTTTCCTCTTTGTTTTTTTTTTTTTTTTGGCTCTACTTTACCTGTTTTCACGGTGCAAGGCACAGTAATAATGAATGGTAGAAATTTGGTGCACATGACCTTTGTTGGCAGAAAACAGGACCAAACACAAAGATAAACTTTTGTTTCTCAACCGATTCTGGCATAGTACTAAGGTAACACAAATAAGCTTGACTAATCAAAAGATACCAAAAAAAAAAAAAGCAACACAATTCCCACACAAGGAAAATAAATGGTGTGTGTGTGTGTGTATTTGGGCGTAAATGGGTAAAACACGGTTTAATTTGGGTCAAAAAACGCGTCCTAGTTTTGAGAAATCTAGAACCTGTAAGGGATACGTGTGCAGAACGAGTGTTGATAAAAAAAAAAAAAAAAGAGAGACCAAAGAAAAAAAAAACTATTACTGATTGTATGTTTCATTATCTTTTATAGATAAGAATAGATGGAGCGACGCGTATGAGGTAGGTCGGTTTTGAAAGTGAACTGATTTTTTTTTTGTATGTATTTGGTATTATTATTATTTTTCCGCTTCACCCAGCCTAACTGGTTTTCTCTTGTTTCTTTTATAGAAAGCGAGTGATAGGAACTCTATCTTTGTTACTCAAATCTAATTGTATCTGAGATAAAGAAACCCTATCTCGCTCTGACCCCCTGTATTTATTGTGGTTTTCCTAGAAGGGGCAAGAAAGGAGACATAAACAAACAAATGCGTATGTTCAAAAAGGCTAATGAATTTCATTTTGGATTGAATCACAAATCATCGATTTACTCTATAAGGGAAATACAACACACACTCAAAAGGAAAGTTGTAAAAAAGACGTTATATCGGAACTTGACCATAAACGTCTCTGGTTCTTTTGATGTTCACATGACCCTCAGTCACTGTTCCTCTCACACCAAGAATTCAAAATACGCTGTACTACACTACCGTGGTGAAAAAAAAAAAAAACTCATTCTTCTTCTGGTAGGAACCCACGCACCAATCAACTGCTCATTTAATTTATTATCCATTCAAAACTCAGTCGTTCGCACTTTTCTAGACTTTGAGTTACCCCACTCATTCGGTTTCTCAATCCAAAGTCTTCTTTTAGTCATCCATTTACTCTTTAGGTAGACACTCTAAGTGTCTTTGCGGCCTTTAAAACAGATACTCCAAAACTTTCATAGTAAACCGTTTTTTAGCATGCATAGAGTATGCCGGTGTATGCCTTGTGTCGCTCTTAGGACACGCTATGGCCTATAGCAAGATTTACGTTCTCAAATCCATTTTTCTCTTGTCACGACAAAACAGATCTCTTTTTCCGTTTTATTTTTTGTTTTGCATTTCCTAATAAGATTGAATATTCTGCGGTTTGACGTAGAGTTCTGGGGCTTACCGGGGGGGTTTTTTTAACAGCAAAGGCTTATATAATGCCTGAAGTGCGTACAAAGCTCGGTTTTATCGCTGTTTAGACTTTAAACAAATAGTGGTTTTCAATCTGGTATACAACACACTAAGACAGAAACAATGTTTTGTTGTATGAGAGGGAACTGTTATATATACAGACTTCATATACGTTCTCCACAGCAACCAAGTAGCCTCTTTGTCTGTTTTTCTTTTTTATGGTAAAATCGTCTTTTCTTTAGTTTAATTAATATAAAGTATGAAGAAATTTGGTTTTAAATTGCACAGCCTTTTTTCTTTTTGTAGAAAAGCTATATATGGACTATCAGAGTGCTACAGAGATAATCTGTATTGTATTTATTCGTATTGTTACAGAAATAAAAAAAGGCAAAAGTCTTGGCTACTCTGACTTCAATCTGAAACAACATTTTTCACTGCACAGTACGTCAGTAAAACACATGAACACAGCCGATTGTTACAAAAGATTTTATCTATTACAAGACGATACTTTAGAAAGTTTCAGTTTTTTTTTTGTTGGCACTAAAAAAAAAAAGCAACATATGCTATCCTCTTACAATAGCCTCGATTGAAGCACAAGGACTTAAGTACATATTTTGAAGCAAACGTAATGTGTTGTGGAAAGCTTTTTAAATAAAAAATATAGAAAATAAGAGTGTCCGTTACATACTGCAGATCGTTTCCTGCTTTAGCGAAATAAACAAGTAATTAATGACGCCATATTCCAGTATACTGAATACTCTATTTTTTAAAAGACTTTTTATCAACCCTGGCCTTATAGTTATTGTTCGATTGTATTGCTTGCGCAGCGATATAAAAGTCAATTCTAATACTTTGTTAGAGAAAATCAAGCGTTTAGTTCTATCTTTATTCTGGAGGTAATTTTTCCACTATTAGAAAAAGGTAAATCTATCTTTCGTAGATATCTCTACGGTGCACAACGAGTAAACTTGCGCATACCTTTCTCTGTGCATCGAAAGCTATATGAGCTGTGTTTTTACTGAATTATATGTGATCAAAGTAGATGCACAGGATGTATCTTTTTTGAAGAATATCTTGCACCGAATTTACTTTACTTGAACAAGCTATGGAAATTGGGGGTAAGAGAATAGTTTAATGTATATTCAAATTTACTGTGAACTTCTCAAAGCTGCAATTCATATTGATTATAAGCTAAGTGATATAATGACTAAAATAGGTTCGACGTTAGCAACAAGCTTTGCTTACTTAATATCTGAAGACCTATTCTTAACGTAAAATCTTGACAGCTACAAAAGCAAAGTCGCTACAGAGAAGGAAATTTTTTTCAAAACACATAAAAAAAACGACACTAAAAAATACCTGTAAAAATATACAAAGGTTTGTAGGAAAAAACATATCAATCTTTATGTCGTTTTCAACAGAAATGTTCATGGTCATACACAAATGCTTGTGACAATAAACCTTCTTCAATATTAATAACGCAATATTTCTTAGAAAAATTGTATAACGGGATTAAAACTTTTATTTTTGAAAGCAGTCATCCTGGTTTAGACCCTTGCGCTAACAATCCAGCACTTTTCGAAGTGAAATAAATAGCGCAAATAAAACCCGAATAATTAGATGTTAATAAGGTTTAAACCTTGAAAACGTTACAGTGGGAACTAAAGTGTACAAAGCATTTAATTATCTCTAGGTTATCCTGAAGCCGATATATCATTGAATACTATATGACGGCTGGATAGTAAAGCATCCATATCCACCGAAACCTAACATAAGTCAGGCGGCATATCTATTAAACAAAAAACAATGAAACTGCGGCCGTCTGTATTCAAGTGATCGTTTTTCCGCATATGGTCAAAGCTGCTATATAAAATCTGGATTGTGTCTAAAATTAAGTACAGAAAGCCGATACATTAGAAGTTCGTTAGCATCTTTTGAATTTGCGTAAAAGTATATGCTTGGACGATAATAATAATTACGCAGATTTATTGAGTATTTGGGCTGTAACCAAACATCATTACTTCTGTCTTTCAAGTTATATTCTCGTTTCGCTGTTGAGAATTGAAAGTGGCGATTCTACTCCTATTTTTAATCTTATAAGGCGTTAGACATTTTAGGACTACATAAATACTGGAATTTGTTTAATAAACTTGCTGTAAATAATTTGCTCTCTATTTTTACAAATGCGTTAAATGTCAAAATGAGTTGAAAGCAAGTTGAAACTCAGAATATATTTTTTCGGTTCCTGTTCCTGTTGCTTTTTTTCTTTTTTTTTTCTTTGTTTCGTGCAAAATATGAGTGACAGCCCGAGTGTGAAAAACCGTATTTCTTCTTTGGCAGCGGCCGGGTTGACTGCCGTCAATAAAAAACCAGCAGGTAGTCCAACCTCTCCAACTCCCACTGCCTCTACCGCACGGACAGTCCGGCCTAGTAAAGCACCCACAAGCACCGCAACCTCCAGTGTACGTGCTTCCAAAACGCCACTGGTTTCTAGAACACCCTCTGTTACGGCTTCAAAAACACCTAACTCAACACTAACAAGAGCTCCTTCAACTACGGCCTCTAAAACACCTCGGACCCCTTCTGTTGCAACGTCTGCCTCTAAAACACCAGTAACAGCCTCAGCCCCAGCTTCCAAGACGGCCACTTCTGTACGTGCCTCTAAAACACCTGCTACACGAGCGCCTCCTCTTAAGCCAAGTACTACGAGTACTACTGCATCAGCTACTTCAAGATCGTCGGTTGGCTCTACGCCATCTGTTCGAAAGTCGATTGTACCATCTAGGCCCAGCTCCACCGCTTCTACAGCCACCCGAAGGGTCTTATCGCCAACTGAATCTACTACTAGTGCTCGAACTGGTGTTCTTTCTACTGCTAGAAGAGCCCCGTCTGTTACTTCGATGAACACTACACGTTCGCCTACTGCAACAGCTTCCACAAGACCGAGTGAGCTTCTAGCAGAACTAAAGACTCTCAAAGAAAAAGTAAATTTCAATAATTTCTCAGAAAAAAGCTCCCTCTTATCTTTTATACGTTAGAATGAGGAGATGGAAATTCAGTTATCTGAAAAACAAGCTTTGATAGACAGTAAAGAAAGCGATTTAAGCTCATTAAAAGAAAGATTAGTTCAGCTTGAAACGGGTCTCGCTACTCCAGAGCAGGATTTAAGTATCTCAGAAGATCAAATCGAGTCAAAGTTTGTTGGAAAAGAGAGCTTAGAAGAGCTTCAAGGAAAGATAAGCAAACTGGAGGCAGATCGTGACCAGGCCATCTCGGCTGCTCTAGAAGAAAAAAAAAATACACTAATTCAAGATGCTGAAGAGGCCTGGAGAGAAGAAAAAGCCGAACTTTTAGCTTGTATAGAGCAAAAAGAGGCTGATGTGGCACAAGTTAAAAAAGAGATGGAGGTGCTTCTTGAAGGTGCTAAAGTAAGAGAAGATCAGAGGCAGAAACATGGTGCTTATTTTTTTTATCGCTGTTGCTAGGATACACAAGGCTCAAATCAATCTAGATTGACGGAATTGAATCAGCAGTTGAATGAGCAACATACCATTGAAATAGAGTCTATGAGAAAGGACTATGAGGACCAAATGCAGACCTTAAACGATACCCTAAAAGCGCTACAGGAATCCAATACAGATCCGAGCGAGGAAAAGAATAAGCTTCTGGAAAAGATTGCTGAATTTGAACATGCAGCGCTGGATTCTAGAAATTCGCAACAAAATGAGCTGGAAACGCTCAAAACACAGTCTACGGCTCAAATTGAAGAAATGAGTGTGCATCATCAAGAAGAAATCGATAAAATAACTAAAGACCTCAAAGTAAATAATAAACTAAAGAAAGGAATAGGCCAAGACATATTAATCCCTTCCCTTGTACTGTAGGCCGAAATGAGTCTGATTGAAGAAAATTATAAACAAGAGATGTCCTTGCTTAAAGAAAATCATCAGGCTGAAATTGACCAAGTACAGGCTGCAATTAATGAGGCTGAGATTAGAAAAATAAAGCAAGAGGCTGAGGTAAACACTTTTTATTTGCAAAATACAGCCCTGATGTTTTTTGTGCAAAAAGGTATCTATCCGCACTGAATTTGAAGCACAAATTGCTGAAACAAAGTCTCAGCATGATCAACTCGTGCAGTCCTTGCATGAGCAACAAAAGAGTATTCAAGAAGAGCTAGAAAAACAGGGCAAAGATCACCAGAGCGAAAAGGAAAAGCTGAAGGAAGAGTTCGACAAGCTTATCGAAGAAGCAAAAGGGAAGGAAAAAGTAAGTTTTACAGATACAATCAAAAGCTAGTACTGTTTGTAACTTTTGCTTTGGGTAATAGGCACTTTTGGATACCGAGTTTCAGCAAAGACTGGAGGCATTAAAGGAACTGCATGCAAAAGAGCTATCTGACAAAAGTACACATAATGCGGATGTGGAGGAGCTTTATAAAAAACATGCACACACAGTCAAAGAGCTTGAGGAATCACATGCTCTTGTTATTAAAGAGCTTGAGGTTTCTCATACCGCTACCCTTAAAAGCAGTCAAGACGAAAGCTCTGAAAGAGAGCGCGTACTCCGCGAAGAGTTTGAACTGAAACTAGACACCATGTCAAAAGCTCACCAAAAAACAGTCGAAGATCTTCAAACAGAACATACTGATCGTATGAAAGGGCTTCAGTCTGAGCTGAAAGCAGAAGCTGAGAAACAAACGCATCTTCTAAATGAACATAAAAAAAAAGTGGATTTTTTGCTCCGTGAACGTGATGAACAGCTGGCTCTTGTTCGTCAGGAAACAGAAGAGGCTCTTCAGAAAATACATCAACAGGAGGTGGAAAAAATGAACCAAGCACATGCGACTGAGTTGGAAGAACTCAGAAACGAAGCTCTTCTTGAGCGCGAACGAGAACGGGAAGCCTTGGAAAAAGCACATACAACAATTGTTGAAGAGATGAAGATAGAACACAAAAGCACATTAGATGATCTTACAGAAAAACACACCTCTCAGATACGTCAAGCAAACATTGCTCAGTCAAGTCAAGAGGAAGCAGAAACAAAAATAAAAGCACTTGAAAAGCAATTGGCTGATAATATAAGCCAACTAGAAGAACGCCATACAAAGGAGTTAGCTAGGATTCAATCAGATCAGGAGAAAACACGTAGCGAGCATGAAGTCGCCACTCAGTTACTTGAGAAATCGCATTTGCAACAGTTAAAAGAAGCTGTTGCCGCTGCTGAGGAGCACTTGAGGTCAGAGCATAGCCGTCATATTTCTGGTTCTGCAGCAGATTTTGAAGCAGACCTCGAAAAACTTAAAAAAGCTCACCAACAAGAATTTGAAACAGCTGGAGCACAGTATGATAACCTAAAAGAAGAACAAGAGTCAGTACTTAAGTCCCTTGCAGTTACACATGAGCAGCAGATTAAAAAAGCTGTTGAACAAGCCGAAGAGCGTATCCGATCTGAGAACGACACTAGCACTTTAGCATTAAGAGACGGCTTGCAAGCAGAGATTGAACAGCTCAAACTGATACACACTGAAGAGCTTCAAAGGCTCGAGTTACAGCATGAAAAAACACGAAAGGAGCACGAATCTGCTACTCAGTCGCTTCAAGATTCGCATCTTACGCATTTGAACGAAGCTTTGAAAGAAGCAGAGGAAAAACTATGCTCTCAAAACAACAGTGAGCTATCAGAACTAAAATCGAGTCTTGAGAGCGAAATCGAAAGGCTTAAAGCTTTACATAAAGTTGAGTTAGGCTCTGCTCAAGAGAAACATAGGTCTTTGCAAGAGGAGCATAGATCCAGTGTTATGCTACTTAAAGAAAGCCATCAAAAGCAACTTGAGGATGCTGAAGAACGCTTCAATTCCCAAAGTAGTAGCGATGTTTCAGAGTTGAGAAATAGCCTTGAAAAAGAACTGTCACAGCTCAAAAAAACTCATGCTGAAGAGCTTGAAGCCGCCAAAGTTCAACAAGATGCTTTAAAAAAGGAACACCAAGCTGCTATTCATTCATTGGAGGAAATACACAAAAAGCAGTCCAAAGAGGCCGAAGAAATTTTCAATAGCAAGCTCAGTAGTGAAATTTTTGAATTAAAAACAACTCTCCAGAAAGAGATAGAAGCTCTAAAAAAAGCACACACTGAAGATATAGATGCTATACAATTACATCACAAAGACCTAAAGGGCAATCACGAATCTGCTATTAAATCAATTGAAGCGCTTCATCAGAAGCAAGTAGAAGAAGCAATAGCCGCCGTTGAAGAGCGTTTGAGTAGTAAAAATGACAACGATATCGATAAGCTGGAAACTTCTCATAAAAAAGAGATCGAAATGCTTAAAAAACAGCATATTGAGGAATTAGGGTCTGCCCAGATACACTACGAAGGCCTTGAAAAGGAGCATGATTTAGCCATTCAATCTTTACGAGAATTGCACCAGAAGCAAATGACATCTATTGAAGAGCATATCAAGTCTCAGAGCGACAGTGACGCTTTAGAATTAAAATCTGCTCTCGAAAAAGAAATTGAAGAACTGAAAGCTGCTCATGCTAAAAATGCTCAGCATATGAACGCCAAGGCCGAAAGTAATATAGTAGATATTCAACAAAAGTGGGAGCAGGAGATCGAGAAAATGAAGTTGTTGCATGCTAAAGAGCTTGCTGAAACTCATTTGAACCATAGCTCTACTCAAGAAAATCATACATCTGCTCTTCAATCACTCGAGGATTCATACAAAAAGCAATTAGATGTACTACAAACTCAGCTCAAATCAGAAAACGACCAGAGGATGCTGAAACACACTTCTGAGTTAGAGGCCCTCCAGAAGAGCCACGAGGAGTCTCTCCAACAAGAACGATCGAAGTACGATTTGCTAAAAAAGGAGCATGAGGAGGAATTGGTGAAAGCTATTACTGCGGCCGAATTGAGTTTGAAGCAGCAAAGTGAGAATAGCTTTTCTAGTACCAAACAGGGCTTTGAAAAAGAATTGCAACTGATCAAAGATAATCATGCTCAAGAGCTTCAAAATATTCAAATGCAACATAAATCTCTAGAAGAAAGTCATGCATCAACCATTCATTCTTTACAGGAACTACACAAGCAGCAGCTTGAACGAGTCGAGTCTCAGATCAATGAAATAGCTGAGCTTAAAGAGCAATTGCAAAC
This sequence comes from Sporodiniella umbellata, assembly GCA_025677835.1. Classification (NCBI taxonomy): domain Eukaryota; kingdom Fungi; phylum Mucoromycota; class Mucoromycetes; order Mucorales; family Rhizopodaceae; genus Sporodiniella; species Sporodiniella umbellata. Next base: position 65,956 of record JAIXMR010000090.1, on the reverse strand, counting down.
CGAAACCGAGCAACTAAAAACTTCCCACATCAAGAAGCTCGAACAGATTCAATTACAACAATCAGAAACCGAAAAACGCTTTGAAAAAGAAATAGAAGAGATCAAAAGCTTGCATGCTCAAGAAATTGTCCTATTACATCAGGGTCATGAACAAGGCCAACAAAGCATTGATGTTCTTTCAAAATCGCATGAAGAATCTATGCAAAAACTGAAGGATCAACACACTTTACAATTGAGCAACAAACACACAGAATATGAAAACGAAGTCAGTGCTATTGATCAGCGTCACGCTAAAAAACTGAACGATATCGATTTGCAAAACCAAAAGGCATTTGAGGAAGCTGAAGAAAGGCACGAAAAAGAAAAAAAACAAGCCGCCGACCAGTATCAGCAATTATTGTTAGATATTAAAAAGGAGCATAAAGAGAAGTTGGAAAATTCTGCGCAACAAATTGAGACCTTGAAAAATAGTGGCAGTAGTGAACTAGCTGATGTTGTTACAGCCTACGAGAAGGAAATTGAGAAACTCAAGGCAACCCAGGCTCAAGACATAGAAAAATTGAAAACAGAGCAGAAATTGGCCCTGGAAACAGCTGAAAAGCGTTTACTGGATCAAGAAAAAGAGAGGTTTGAAAGGATGCGCCAGGAGCTCAGCGAATCCCATTCAAAAGTCATTCAATCTTTAGAAATAAAAGAAAACAGCAAAGAAATAGAATGGGATCAATGGAGGCAAGAATGGGAGAAAAAGGAACAGCTATTGATAGAGGAGCATGAATCCCATATTCAGTCTCTCGCCGATCTCCATCTTAAAGAAATTCATAATCTCAATCAAAACTGGGAGGCTCAGAAGCAAGAGTCACACGAATCCATTACCACCAAACTGCGGGAAGAACATGCTGCAGCAATATCAGCTATGGAAGAGCAACATAAAAAACGATTGGAAAACATTGAATCTGAATTCAAGATATCTAGTAGCTCAGAGTTGCAGTCGTTGACACAGTCACATCATGAGGTCTTAAAGAGTCATGAGAAGCAAATACAAGATTTGAAACAAGAGCATAAATCCTCTATCGAAAAACTCGTTCTAGATCATCAAACATTTGTTCAGAATATAAAGAATATACACCGTCAAGAGCTTGATCAAATAAAGCAAAACTCTACTACAGCAGAACACGTTGAAAAAATTAAAGTATGGTAGCCTTTTGTATATTTAATGTTTTTACTAATTGACTTTTTTTCTAGAGCGAAATTGAAACCAAGCATGCCTTGTTGATCGATCAAATGAACAAGGGTCATGAAGCCAAGGTCCGCGAGTTAGAAGGAGATAGCAAAGAAGCTCATAACAACTTGTTATCTAAGTTTGAACTTCAATCAGAAGCCATTCGGACAGAGCTTGAGGTAAACGGGCCTTGCCCCTCTTTTTTTTCATTTAGAAAAAAGAGTTAACCATTATTTCTACTATGTATTTTTAGGCCAAGCTTACCCGAGAATTTGAAATGCGCAATGAAAAACAAATACAAGAGCATATTCAACTTACAGAGCAACTTCAAACACAGCTCAGTGCTTCTGTAGCTTTGGTAGAAGAAACGCGGAAAAAATCAGAACTAGATCTAGCTGCGCTAGAAGCGCGTTATCAAGAAAAAGAGCAAAGTATGAGAAATGTCTCTTCTAACGATGATACAGAAATGCTCAAGTCAAAACATGAGCAAGAGATAATAGGACTCAAGGATTATTATGAGCAAAAATTACAGGCTTCTAAAGAAGAAGCCCGTCATCAACCAATTGCCTCAAAGGTAAACTGGGAAGTGTGCGGAAAAATGATTAATGTATGTGGTTTGAAGGATGAAGAAATCAAGAAACGCGACGAAGAAATTGCCCAATTGAAGTCGCAAATAAATCACGATCACGATGCACAAGAAGAGCTGCGTACGTTCAAACTAGCGTATGACAAGATGATTAAAGCTAAAGATCAAGAGATTAAAGAGGCATCCGAAGAAAGAGATTTACAAGACAGCGAATTTTCTTCAGTAAAGGTACATATACAAATTCAATAACGAAAGGGGAAACTTTATTAAACGAGGGTGCTTCAAGATTCAATCCGTAGTGGTTCAACACCAAAAGGAGGTCAAAATACTTCAAGCTACTTTCCAGCAGCTCCTTGACCAAAAAGATAAAGAAATTGAAGGATTTGCCTACCGTCTCAAAACAGTTACTGCGTCTCAACAAAAAGATATGGAAAAAGTAAATGACGACTTTAGACAAAAGCTGAAGGCGTTAGAGGTTGATTGCAAAGCAAAAGAAGAGTCTATAAAAGCAAAAGCACAACAAATAGAATCAATGGCTGCCATGTTTGAAGGCTCAGAAGTAAGTAAACAACGAAAATAAAAAGAAAAATAGAGAGACTGACCTTAAACAGACAAAACTGAAAGACCAAAATACTACACTACAGAGTGTAAAAAACGATAACCAGGGACTTAAACAAGCATTAGATGAAACTAAAGAGGAAAATGCTCAACTTTTGAGGTACGGAAAAACACTACAAAGCTTTCTTGCCAAAAAAAATAAAATAAAATAAAGAAAAAAAAAGCCCCTAATCTTATTCTGTTTATAGGTTGATCCATCAGCTTCAAGATGAAATACAAAATTAATCCCCTAATAACATATTGTTCATATGAATATATACAGAAATATATGTTTGTTTACTAGATATATGTAACGTTTGCAGTATCCTAAGTTTTTGTTGACGTCTTGAGCTATTTTCGTTTTAAGTGAACGGAAATCATTAGCTCTTTTTTTTAATCATAGCAAAGTTGTATACGGCAAATTACTGTGTTTCTCTAAATATGAAACCTTTTTCTATATTTGCACTTTATAGGCTTGTCCTTTTTGTTTTTACTATTCATATACGTTCTAGTATAGTATACTTTAGTTTTTTTTTTTTTTTTTTTTTTTTTTTTTGGAAAGATGTAATAAGAGTTTTTAAATACGATGGTTTTACAAATACTGAAGATGCAACGGTACCTTGCATGCCAAAAAAAAAAAAAAAAAAAAAAAAAAACCATTACTGGTAGCCTAATACCAAAGCGGGTATAAAAAAAAACTGAAAAAGAATGTTCAATGCGTGGTTTGTTGGGAAGCTGTTTTGTAGCTATGGAACTGGAATTCAAAGACTGACAGTAGCATGTCATAGTCATCTGAAACCTTGCCTGGTTGAAAATTACTAAGTGACACGCGTACTATGAAACATCTAAATTCTGCAGAGTTGATATGCCGACATATCAATATGCAGGGTCCACCGGAAGCTAAGGAGAACAGTCAATCAAAAGGCTTGATATTTAACCAAGTTTTAAAAGAGGTTTACCGTGGATCAAAACAGCTGCATTTTGACAAAGCCTTCATTCTATATTTTACGAAAAGAAAAAAAAGAGTAAACAAACTGTCAAATATAAATATATAACAACAGCCATCTTGGCTATAGTTGCAAAAGCAAGTTACATTTGTCAATCTTCTAGATATTGTATTCCAATCAATTTTAGGTCGAGAGTAGAAGATACGTAAAGCTTTTAGTTCTTCATAAAAGGACCGGGAGCAATTCGGCGCTTATGTTAGAGCCTACGTATATGTTGAAAGAAAACCAAATCAGAAAAGTTTCTAAGTATCCGTCAATTTACAACATTACGCACTATGATATTTAGGCTTGCGTCAAGTTTTTTATTAGCCTGAGAGTATACTTTTTGTCTCTCGGATTTTTTTTTAAAAAAAAACAAAGAACAATGTTTTACACACTGCAACACTCTTTAATTCATATCATTTGTAGTTGGGCAAAAAAAAAAAAAAAAAAAAAAAGCTCATGAGTTTGGAATGTCTAGCTCTCTGGAAAATCTGATCTGTAAGGGCAATACACAACCAAAACGTTTGTATAGCTCTATCTCACTTGAGAAACTAAGTACATAGCTGTGATGCTTCGGCGGCTTTTTAATAAAGAGTTGTACATTTAGACAAGACCGTACAAACCTTATTTATTACATATTTCTTTCCTTTCTTTCCTTTTTTTTTGAAGAAAAACCTTGTCTTACCCGAACAGAGCAATTGATTCAAGCCATGGGGCATCTCTCCAAAACAAAAGAAACAATAAAAATACAAAAAAGTCAATGAGGGATCAGGTTTTCTTTTTTGTCAAGCGCCTGATATGAAAGCTCAAAAAGCTAAAGGCTTTGTTAAGTTGTACCGAAAAATATTTCCCAATATTTAATGCTTATAAAAAAAGTCCATATCAGCTAAAAAGTAATGCTCGACTTACATTAAATTTGAAGCAAAAAACAATACGTAGGCATAATATAGAGAGTGCACATTGAGGAAAACGGCGACGGGCTCATAGCTCACGTGAATATACGCTTATACAAAACATAATACAAAACGAAAAAAAGAAGAAAATAAAAACTCTAATTATTGTAAAATTACCGCACATTTCTTTCTTTCTTTCCTTTTTTCCGTTTTTTTTTTTTTCATGAATACTGTCACACCTGGAAAAGGCAATCCGATTGAATTAGATCGTGAGGCGCCTCTTAAACGTACAAGAGCAAAACGAAGTTGCGATTTTTGTAGAAGGCGAAAGTCTCGTTGCAACGCGGACCATACCATACCCTGTTCCAACTGTAGAGCAGTAAATGATTATAGACATATAGTTAGATATACGTAGCCAAGTATCAGCTAAATATATCTTTAGTGGGGTCTCAATTGCGAATTTGTTACTGTACGTAAAAAAAGAGGCCCACCCAATGTGTAAAGTAGTTTTTTTTTATGTATAGAAATACAACAAACGCTTATTAATTGAAACCATCAAAACAATAGCTATATCGAGGGCCTTGAGAAACGATGTAGAAAAATGGAGACGTTGATTGCCGAGTTAACAAATCAATCAATCAAAGACGTACAAGACAATGACTTTTCAAACGTAATACCCGAAGAGAAGATAGCCAAGTTGCTCCCAAGGCCAAAAAGAAATAGTAAACAACCTACAGCAAACACTTTAGAGAACCTGTGCAGTTTGGACTATGATAGAATCAAGTATTCTGGCAGATCAGCAGGCATTTATTTGGATCACAGCCTTCTGAAAGCACAGTCTGCTCTAAGGTGTCCAGAACATCAAAATATTGAAATTCAATTATTACCACGCAAAGAGCTACTTTTTGCCCAATTGAATAACTCTGTGTTCGACAATAATTATTCAAAATTAGATATTGGGTTTTCGTTCACAAGTACTATTTTTAAAAATAAGCCTCATGCTTATGATATTGCCACAAAAAGTGAGCCGTTACCTTCGTTGTCATTGATACGAAAGGCTTGTGGCTTGTAAGCAAAACAAAACCAAGTAAAGCAAAAACACTGATGTTATCTGATAGATATTTCGACTACTTTGATTCCTTTTTTCCTATTGTCAACAAACTAAAGTTTGACCCGAACAACCAAGATATTCTAGTACATGCCGTTTTAGCTGTTTCTTTTCAATTTGCTATACGTCATTTTCCTGAGCTATTTAGAAAACAAGAGGTTTATGCCAGAATTTACTTTAGAAAGGTGATGCGACATTTGCAAGGCCTTACTCGTGCGCATATGAGTCATATACAAGCTGCATTGTTGATGGTAGTCTATTTAGATATGGGTGATGAGGATAATGACTCTGTACAGTGGACCATACTGGGAGAAGCTATTCGAATGGCGCAGGATATTGGACTACATCGATCGTGTACTCATTGGGATTTGCCTATCGAAGAAAGAGAAAATAGACACAGAACGTTTTACGTATGCTACGTTTTGGATCGCTTGATCAGCTCCCGTACTGGAAAGCCCCTGATGATACTCGACGTAGACTTTGATACTGACCTACCCCTAGCTTATGAAACAAATAATCAACTGCCCACTCACCAAGGTTTTCTTTCTCTGATCCAAATCTGTAGCTTATTAGGTAATATCCTTGGTTCAATTTATTCTCCCAGAGGCGATCTGAATTGCATAGATTCGTCTTGCAAAGACTCTGCAAAAATAAATGTATTAGACAGTTACTTGAGACACTGGAAATCGGAAACGTTTGCACTTGATACGCTGTCCTACGCTCAAAAGGGTAAATTTATATAATTTTAGAAATATTTATTTACGCCATGATTGGTGGACACTTTTAATTTTTACTAAATTTTCACAAGAGAACTTGCTTGTGTACTATTACACAGCGTTACTATTATTACATAGACCCTTTGTAGAAAGTACAGAATCATCATCACTTGCTGAAGCGTCGCGTAGAACATGCGAGACAGCCGCCTATAACATCTTGGTTATTGTAGATAAAAACACGAGCGAGTCTCACTTCCCGTTGCCAGCCTTCTTTGTCTATGCCATATTTCAGTCATGCCTTGTACATCTCGCCCTTGTATTACAAACTCGCGACACGTTTCGTCTTCAACGACTGGCGCATGCTCTCGTTCTTTTAAAACACAAACAAAAAACACAGCGCGCGTATCAAACAGTCTCGGCCCTTATGCTTGTATACAACATCAGGCTTGACGAACCGGCCTTACCACCTTATGCTCAGCTGTCAACTGAGGATTTTTTTGAACCTGGAAAAGAAGAATTCAAACAAGAATTTATGCCCCACACAAGGTCAGGCACAACGGACTCAGCGTTATCTTCATGGACGCCACAATTTGTAGATTACCCTAACGAGTACGACGCACGTACTTTGACTGCTTGGCACCCGTGGCCTTTTATCAGCCCGGACCAAGTCACGTTAGATCAAGATGTCAAATTGGAAGAATTGCACTACCCGTCTTGAAAAAGTAGATTCAATAATAATAAAAAAAACAGCTAGTTTAAAATTACATTCAAAAAATCAAAAGTGATCTTTTTAGAGTTTATTGCAATGCATTTAATCGAAGAGACCGAAACCCATATCTTCATCTTCAGATTCTTCAGCCTCAGCAGCAGCAGCGGCGGGGGCAGCAGATTCAGAAGCGGCAGCAGCAACAGGGGCAGCAACGGCGAAAGCATCGGGGTTAGCGATGAATTCCTTGATTTGTTCAGAACCAGGGAAGGTGTAGTCGGAAGCGACAGAGACAGCCAACAAGTTCTTGTAACCGTTGATGAGGGAGTGAGGAACGGAAGCCAAAGTGGGGTAACCGACAGCCAAAGAGATGGAGGCGATTTCACGGATGGCGCTCATCAAGTTGGCAACCAAAGCATCTTCTTCAACATCCAAAACGGCAGGAGAGAAGATGGTACCCTTGTCGAAAACTTGTTCGACGGACATACCGTAGGTGAAGGGAGAGATGTTCAACATGTTCAACAAAACAGCTTCGGAAGCACCAACCTTTTCACCAGTTTGGACCAAAGTGATATCAGAGACGATTTCAATGGTACCACGAGCAATCTTGGTGGGGATACCCAAAGCTTGGAAGAAAGAGGTCTTTCCGGGTTCCATACCAGTGTTACCAGCAGGGACAATAACCTCAGCAGGGGCAACAGCGTTGGCACGAGCGGGGGCAGCAACACGGTTGGAAACAACCTTGGTACGGATGTCCTTGAGATCAGCGTTGGTGAAAACGAAACCAATGTTACCACGGACAAAGTTCAAAAGCTTTTCCAATTCAGGACGCTCAGTGATCAAACCCTTCAAACAACGACGGACCATGGTGTTCTTACCCATGAGAACGACAGCTTCACCACGGAGAGATACACGGATTTGGTGCATTTGGTTGGAGCTGACATTGTCAACATTGACAATGAAGATGGATTGATACTCGTTCAAGTATTCAGTGAGCTTTTGGAAGTAGACGGCCTTGTTTTCTCTCTTCGACATGTTTAAGATTTACTGTTCGAGGAACTTTTTAAAGAACTATACATTATATCAATTAGGATGGATGGATGCCTAAACTTAATAGTCTTCTTTTTGTTTACCTGGCAAGTAAGAGAAAGATCATTGAGTTTGCACCACAGACATCCTTATAAGGACGCCATTTTTTTTTTCCGATCCGGTCTTTCTCAAACGCTCCGGCAAAATTTTCTTTGAAAAAAAAAAAAAAAAAAATTTCACTGCCATTGATAACACTAGGCAAATCAAAACATTTGTCTTAGCATAAAATCAAGTTTGTCCTGTACAAAGAAACTGTTGTTTTACAAAAAGAAAAAAAAAAGTGAAATTTGTTTTAGGTTTGAAGCTACTGATTCTTTTTCTTTTTTTTTTTTTGGAACGAAGAAAAAGTATCGTACTTCTACTGCCACGATGTGACATTATTGGTCAAGATTTAAAAGCCATTTGGTCGCTTTTTAATATTTATTTGGTCACTTTTTATTTTTATTTGGTCACTTTTTATTTTCATTTGGTCGCTTTTTTATTTTCATTTGGTCATTTTATTATTTTCATTTGGTCGTTACTGAGATCTTTATTTTGCTTTTGTAACGAGTCACAATGCGAACACTGATTTTTTCCATGAAAAAGGTGTTGGCGCTATTATTGATAAGCAAGTTCAAGAAGCATCGGTTTGACAGATCTTCAAAAAATAAAACTAACGCTCACAATCTTCGAGTGTATAGAAATTATATTGAGAAACTCTTCCCTTCTTGATTTTAGCCTCTTCCATCTCCGTGTCGGCTGAAGATCTTGCTTTAACCTGAATGTCCAGGCTTTTTAATATGCTTTTGAAGATCTGTCAAGCCGGTTAAGGAAAATGATTCCTCAAAGTAACTCGATACTTCTTGAGCTTGCTCCTTTTTCATGGAAAAAATCAGTGTTCGCATTGTGACTCGTTACAAAAGCAAAATAAAGATCTCAGTAACGACCAAATGAAAATAATAAAATGACCAAATGAAAATAAAAAAGCGACCAAATGAAAATAAAAAGTGACCAAATAAAAATAAAAAGTGACCAAATAAATATTAAAAAGCGACCAAATGGCTTTTAAATCTTGACCAATAATGTCACATCGTGTCCAAATGGCAGTAGAAGCACTGTAAAAGCCTTTTATTTTTTTTTCGGCTCGAGTTTATTTTGACTTTTTTATTTTCTATTTATATCAATGCAAGTCATTACAAAGCAAGTCATTTTCCCGTTACGATCGCTCAGCCGATCTTCAGCTGCAAATTTTTCAACGAGTAGTTCCAATCGTTACTATGATCCTAAAATGACAAGCAAGGTATGACCTGAGGATGATACCGTTTTTTTTTTTTTTTTTAGTAATGACAGACAGCATCGTAATTTTGTTGATTTCATTCGATTCAAAGCCAAGGGTGGTGATGGAGGGGATGGTTGTATTTCGTTTCAACGAGAAAAGTTTTTACCTAAAGGCCCACCCAATGGTGGCAATGGAGGACGCGGTGGGGATGTGATTATTCGAGCGTGTGCAGATGAAGGGTCCCTTCGTCGGATGGGTAAGCTATGCTCAGGCCAGCGAGGACAGAACGGTTTGGGAGGCGGTCGGCAAGGGCAAAAAGGGGACCCTTTGGTTATTAAAGTGCCTGTGGGTACTATTGTACGCAATGCATGGATAGAGGAAGAGGAAGAGGGAGAATTGGATCCTGAAGAAAAAGCAAGACGGCGTGAAGCAAGATGGGTTTATTATCCACGGTCGGAAGATCAGGTCGTGCCTGAAGGCAAAGTGAATTTCTTTCGACAGGCAGAGAAGTTATTGGATGAAGAGGATCGATACAACCGTTGGCGATTGCATCAAGAGAAACGTGATACTGTGGAAATCGACTTGGCAGAGGAAGGCCAGGAGGTGATTGTCTGTCGAGGAGCGACTGGAGGTTATGGTAACCCATATTTCCTAACCACTGAAAACCGATCTCCCAAGTGGGCTACGCGCGGTCGAAAAGGAGAGCAAAAACAGATCGAACTTGAGTTAAAGACGATTGCTGACATTGGACTGGTAGGATTGCCCAACGCTGGTAAATCCACTCTCCTGGGCTCTATCTCCAATGCACATCCTAAACAGGCCAACTATGCATTCACCACGTTACATCCTTTTGTGGGCACTGTGGACTATGCAGATCAATACCAGCTTACAGTCGCCGATATTCCAGGACTGATCAAAGGAGCTCATATGAACATTGGTCTGGGACATGCTTTTCTTCGTCATGTAGAGCGGGCCAAGCTTTTGGTATACGTGATTGATGTCAGTGGCCCTGCCCCTTGGGATGATCTGAGAACACTGCAAGATGAATTAGAAGCTTACAAACCGGGTTTGACCGAACGGCAATCGCTGATTGTGGCCAACAAGGCCGATAAAGTAGCTCTGGCCAAAGAAAACCTACAGCAGTTGGTATCACAAGTCAAGAATATCCCCATTATACCCGTGTCTGCTCGATATGAAAAAAACGTACTGAAACTTACTTCCTTTTTACGTAAAGAGGTGGAACGTATTCGAATGGAAGAAATAGAAGCCAAGAAAGCTATACAAAAAGCCATAGAGGAAGAAGAAATCTTTTAAATAAATGGCTGGAAAGCAGTCTTCTCTCTGTATGTATATTGTCTCTAGATATATACGACTACGCAGAAAATAGGCTGCTGTAAAGTGGATCAAAGTCAACCCGAAAAGACATACATTGGGGAAGTCATTTCCCAAAAAAAAAAAAAAAAAAAAAAAAAACTTGTTTTAATAAAGACGATATATAAATATCTCTGAAATAGAGAACAGGCAGAGAATTGTGCCAAAGACTTGCAGTGTGTTAGGCAGGCCGTGCGAAAAGCTTACTGATGTAGGAAAGGCGGTGATTATGGTGTCATTGTGTGTAATGCTCTTTTTCAGACCAAGATTGAAACCCTAAAGTAAATGAAACAACAAAAAATGCCTCGACTTTCAAAGAAAACCATCTTCAAACCTAGCACTGCATTTCGTTTTTCAAAAGGGTACGTGTATGCCTATCGTTTCTCACTGCTGTTTTGAGCTGAGAGAATTAGATTCTGACAAGGTTTTCTTATTATATTCACCGCAAAGATGAAGTAATATCCGATTTAATAAAAACCTGATATGGTGGTTCAACATTTGTTTCATGAGCCGCCTTCAACACATACACACTAATCTAGGTAAGGTGACTCTTTTTACAAGGGATATTTCAATAATTTGGCCTAGAATGAGCTAATCTTCAACCATCGATGCTTTTACTGTAAGAAAACAGTTGCTGGATGATACAGGCCGAATGGGATTTAGGATGACTTTCATAACGCAGTGGTTACACAACTGTCTGGCTACTGCGGGCTATTTACTATTGAGAGTCAGTACAAAGCAACTGTCTTTGCACGCCAGAAAAAGATGGAGATATTTAACCAGTGACCTATAGTTTGCGATTTGAAGACCTACCCAAGATAGCTTGCTTCAAGGCACTAAAGCTTAAGGCAGTTTTCGATATTGGAGTTTGCTCCCTTTTTTTTTTTTTTTTTTGAAACTCAATATGCGATCCAAGAATCTGGGACACGTTACGATAGACTGATTTTACACAATATGATCGAATCATGACTTTAGAATTCACCCCTGAGACTTTCACTCACCCCAGCACATTCATTCTTATTTTTCTGCATTTATCCCAAAAAGAAACATTGACTGTCCACTAAATGCAGATAGATTGAAAAAAAAAAAAAAAAAAAAAAAAAAGCAGTGATACGACATCGTATGTATGACGCTTATCAACGATTCCAAGCAACTTTCCAATAAAAAGAAAAAAAGAAAATTGAAATGGCGTATTGCCATGTGTGTGTATATGCTCAAGTAGTGGTTAGCTCGTGAAGGACAATGCAAGACCTTCTGCGTTTGAATGCTGTCATTATCAGCGAATGCTACAAAACTTTTTGCCGGGTAGCAGCGAAAGCAATGATAAAATCCACAGGCCATGGCAAGGATTCTGTGTGGGATTTAAAAATCTGAATAGATCGGAAACACGATGTCAATCCGACGATGGCTGTATGACTAAGCTACTGTTTATTAATGGGCCAAACGATTGGAAGACGGTTGACTAATAGACCAGACGATTGGAGGGCTAAGGTCGGCATGAAAGTTTTCTCCGAAAAAGGACGCTGTCTTGGTGAAGATGATAGAACAAGCCCATGTTGTGTCTAGAATATAAATAGAAAGTAAGACCAAGACATCTCTTTTTTTTTTTTGTTCTATTTTTTTCTATCCTGAATCTACATAAATAGTAGCTTTGGTGAACGCCTTTCTTTTGTTCTGATGAAAAAAACCACTCCCTTTTTACTACTTGCATTGATGAGTTGTCCATTTGCTTATGCTGAATTAACTGCTCCCGTCTCTAAAGTGGACGTGAATGTCAACGATGCTGGCACCCAAGAAACCACCCAGTTTGGTGCCAAAATCAACAACACAGACTCTTTGACGGCTGGCGATCGAGGCGCTGCCCTTCTCGAGGACTTTATGCTTCGTGAAAAAATCTTTCACTTTGGTAAGCTTTTACTTATTTTTTTTTTTTTCCTGATAAACTAACCATTCCACTCAATAGACCATGAAAGGTAAACCCAATACCTTGCCTAGGACCAAACTCACCTCTTTTATAGAATTCCTGAACGTGTCGTTCACGCTCGTGGCGTAGGTGTTCATGGTTACTTTCAATCCTACCAAGACTGGTCTAATATCACCGCTGCCTCTTTTCTTCGTGATCCTAGCGCAAAGACGCCTGTCTTTGTTCGTTTCTCTACCGTACTTGGATCGCGTGGCTCGCCTGATACTGTACGTGATGTTCGTGGGTTTGCTACGCGTTTCTATACAAATGAAGGTCTTTGGGATCTTGGTAAGTGTTAGAGTTAAAACACACGTACCCTATCTGACCTTTTGCTTAGTTGGTAACGCTATTGCACCTTTCTTTATCCAAGGTAAATGTTTTTTTTTTTAAAGAAAAAAAAAAACATAACAGAGACTGATTGCTTTTTAGATGCCATCAAATTTCCTGACTTGATCCATGCTGGTAAAGGTGAGCCTGATAAAGAAGTACCTCAGGCAGGCACTGCTCACAACACCGCCTACGATTTCTTTTCTCAACATACCGAGACTATCCACACCGTTCTCTGGGCGATCTCAGGTCGTGGTACCCCTCGAAGTTTACGTCAAGTAGAAGGTTTTGGCGTTCATACGTAAGAAACATGCGTGCATTACAAACCAAGCTAACTTGTACTTTTAGCTATCGCTTGATTAACGAAGATCGAAAAGCTGTGTTTGTCAAGTTCCACTGGAAACCTGTTCAAGGTTTATCCAACTTGGTTTGGGTAATTAAAGAAAAAGCACATCACACTACTTTTCTGAAGACCAACCCCGTTTTTTTTTTATATATATAAGGACGAAGCATCCAAGATTGCAGGCAAAGATATTGATTATCATCGTAACGATCTTTATACGGCGATTGAAAAGGGGGATTATCCTGAATTTGAATTGGGTGTACAGATTGTACCAGAAGAAGACGAACACAAGTTTGATTTTGATCTTCTGGATTCTACCAAGATTATTCCTGAAGACCTGGTGCCTGTGAAAATGCTGGGCAAGATGACACTGAACCGCAACCCAGCCAATTACTTTGCAGAAACCGAGCAAGTCACATTCCATCCAGGCCACATTGTGCGTGGTATTACTTTCACCAACGATCCTTTACTCCAAGGTCGTCTGTTCAGCTATACAGACACGCAGATCAATCGTATGAGCAGTGCCAACTATATGCAGCTGCCCATCAACCGGCCCTTGAACCCGGTCCATAACAACCAGCGTGACGGTTTTATGCAGACCCAGATCCATCATGGCAGTGTGGCTTACTACCCCAACGCGTTACAAAAGAACACGCCAGCCATGGTGGACGGTCAAGACGGAGGCTATCTCGAGTACCCTGAAAAAGTGGGTGGCCGTAAGCAACGTGGAAAACATGGCAAGTACGCCGACCACTTTACACAGGCCCAACTGTTCTATCACAGTCTGACCACCCCTGAGCAGCAACAGGTGGTGGATAACTTTCGTTTCGAGCTGGGCAAATGTCTTAGCAAGACCGTACGTCAAAACATGGTGGATATTTTGAACAAGGTCGACAACAACCTTGCCCGTCGTGTGGCGCGCGGGATTGCGATTGAAGAACCTTCGACAGGCGCCGAGAGCCGTAACCAGACCGCGCCAGGCCTTTCTATCCACAACGCCAAACGCCCCAACCATATCAAGACCAAGAAGGTAGCTATTCTGACCGGCCCAGGGATCGATGCGGACGATGTCCGGTCCATGCAATCTTATCTGGAAGGCGAAGGTGCCTATGTGGACTTGATCGGCCCCAGCCTAGGCACGGATCTCAACATCACCCAAACCTATACCACCGCACCCTCTGTGCTTTTTGATGCAGTCTATGTGCCTTCGGGTGAGAACAAGACTTTTGAACGCTTGACCAGTCCTCAGCCTGAATATCCTTTCGATGAACCCTCCGTCTTCCTTCTCGATGCTTTCCGTCATGGTAAGCCTATCGCTGCTTCCGGTCAGGGTGTGCAACTTCTCAAGGCGGCCAAGGTGCCTTTGGATAAAGAAGGCGTCTATGTTGATCAAGACAAGGCTGAATTCAAAAAGGGCTTGATCATCCAACGTTTCTGGAGTCGGATGCCTATCGATCATGACGCGAAGCCGTCTGCCACCAAGGAACATATCCAATTTGAATCATCCTAATAAACGAATTTGAAACACTCCTAGCCAATCAAAGCTTTGGATTCAAACGTTATGCAAAAGAATGACACAAGCATTTTTATTTATCCCAACTCTTTTTTTTCCTTTTTCCTTTTTTTTTTTTTTTTTTTTTTTTTTGGTTAAGGGGATGGAAAGCGTTGTCTATCAAAATCTGTCGAAAACAACCAATACCACCACAGGATTTCCTTGTTACGGTATTTTTAAGTTCTTGTGTGAAGAGGATGAAGAGCCTTTACCCGGCTCTCCTGCACAAACGGCTAAATCACCCACCGGTCTGACCACCCAACTCATCTTGTGTACTACGGTGGGTGTTGTCTGTTTTCTGTTGTTTTGTTTTTTACGTTTGAGGTAAAGGACGATATGAGCGTTTCAAGAAAGAAAGAAAAAACTCCTCCCCCACCCACTCAACGTCTGTTTTAGATGGAAAAATATCTATTCACCAAGACTTCGGATGAAAAAGTAACGTTTTGGTCACATATATAGGGGGTATTCACTGTTTTGTAGACATGCGCCTGAAGAGCTACCGACCAGCTTCTTTGGCTGGATTATACCCCTCTTAAAACTTGACGACTCGGTCATGATGGAAAAAGTGGGATTGGATGCCGTCGTCATGCTTCAGTTTCTATTGATGAGCGTCAAACTGTTTTCTTTCTGCGGTTTCTTTGGCACCGTTGTTCTGTATCCGATCAGTAAGATGGGAGGCGACTTTGCCAACGGAACCCACCCGAACGGCACCCAGCTTCACGGAGCCTCGCTGGGCACACACAGCATGTCTTATCTCTGGGTGTATCTCTTCTTTACCTACATGTTTGTCTTTGCTACCTTTTACTTTACTTTTCTCAACTATAAAGATTATGTGCGCATTCGACGTGAGTTCCTGTTGAGAAAGATCAAATCCATCTCTTCACGTACCTTGCTCGTCACTGGCATCCCGCCCCAATTGAGATCCGATCGAAAGCTGGCTGACTATTTCGAGCAACTTGGTATCGGCGTGGTCGAGTCGGTTCATACTATACGCCACGTCAACCGTCTGCTGGAGACTATCAAGGAAAGAACACAGTATCTCAGACTACTCGAGACTTCCTATGCTCGCTACCTGGGCAACCCTTGTCAGGATAACCCCCAGGAACTCAACCAGAGCACTAGCCTGGTCTCGCATCGGGATCGACCCCAGGTCAAACAGGCTTGGTGTGGTCCCGCCCAGGATGCCATTCAACTCTATACTGAGAAATTTGAGAAAGCAGATGGCTTGGTCATCAAGGCTCGAAAAAAAGGCAAGTTTCAAGCAACCAGTGTGGGCTTTGTTACTTTTGAAGAAACCATCAGTGCCGTAAGTACTTTCTGTCTCTATGGATCCAATAACTCTTCTTCTTTCAGTACATTGCCTCTCAAGTCTTGATCTCACCCACTCCTTTTCAGCTTCGTACCCAACTTGCGCCTGAACCAAGAGATGTCTTGTGGGAAAATATCGCTATGCACGCTCGAGAAAGGTGGATACGTAAGGCAGTGGTCATGTTGATCTTACTCTTCTTGGTCTTTTCTTGGTCTATCCCCTGTAACTACCTTTCGGCCTTGACTTCCACCAAATCTCTCAAAGCTTACTTTCCTTGGCTACTTAAATTGGCTGAAAAGAACAAAATACTGAATCAGATCGTTGCGGGTTTTATACCTACCTTGGGGGTCGTCCTCTTTTTCTCTGTTCTGCCTCTTATCTTTAATAGTAAATCCAATGAACAACCCCCTCCCAAAGAAAAAAAAAAAGACATTGACCACTTGCTTGTTAGGTCTAAGTGTGATCGAAGGCTTTACTACAAGAAGCGAATCAGAAGAATCCTGTTTTGCAAAGTAAGTCGAGATGGAATCGTTACCCATCCTAAGGGAGAAAACTCTTATTATAGACAGTTCTTTTTCTTGTTCTTCAATGTCTTGTTGTTTATCACCGTCGCAAGTACCTTATTCAAGTCTCAAAAAGATATCTTTGAAGACCCTACCAAAATTGCTAATATCTTTGCTTCAAAACTTCCAGAAGTAGCTCCTTTTTATATGAATTACATTGTTCTTCAAGGCATCATGTTGTAAAACACACACAAATATATAGATAGATAGATAGATAGAGTAACCTCTTCTATAGATGTCCTATTCAGCTTTTACAAATCGGTCCGATCCTGGTACAGCAATTCTATCGTTTGTTCCTGTGCAAGACACCACGTGACTTTGCCGAAATCTATGCACCTCGCATGTATAACTTTGGTTGGGGCTATCCCATCCCAGTCTTTGTGTTTGTGGTGGTACTTGTGTACTCTATCATCTCACCGCTTATTCTTGTGTTTGGTGTGATTTATTTTGCCATGTCTTATTTGGTGTGCAAATATCAGTTAACCTATGGTACAAAGCGCTTTCATTGTTTGGAGTCCTAATTCTTTCTGTGAATAGTGTTTTTTCATTCTTATGAGGTAGCAGGACGTATGTGGCCATTGGTATTCTCACGTATCATTGTGGGTTTAGTGATGTTTGAATTAACATCGGCAGGTCTGTTTACTTTGAACAAAGCATTTACCATGGCAGGTTTATGTGTCCCACTCTTGATTATGACTGTGGGCTATAAAGTGATTATGGACAAGAGCTATCATGCCAGCACACTTCCTCTACAGCTCCTGGCCGAGAAGTTGGGACCTGTCACCACTTCGGCTCCAAGTACACCTCAGGCAGGAGAAGAATCCAACTCTCGATGGAGGGACGCGACAGCCCATCGAAGAGTAGGCAAAGCCGTACTGGATGAAGATGATTATGTTGCAAGGGCAAGAAGCTCTACAGATTTTAGAGAGCCACCCATGACCCTCTTGAATGGCATCCTGAACACAGGCATGAGACAATACGGACATCCAGCCCTCTTGGGCAAACTGCCTCAGCTTTGGCTACCTGTCAAAGCATCTACTCATACACGTGCGCCTCGGGAGGACGAAGAGTCTTTCAAAGGAACAGAACAACAGCCTCTTTTGACGGAAAGAAACAAATCAAACGAAAATCAGTTCTCCGTAGGCACCTACTATCATCATCCTGAAAGACATTATGGTTCTACTCTGGAACAAAATACAAATAAATAAACAAATGGAAACCCAGAAACTGTAATACACCCAGCTTGATGTGTTTATAATGAAAAAGCTCTAGTTCAAAAGACTTCAAGACCTTTGACTTTATACAGCCTTTTTTTTTTTTTTTTTTTGACAACTAGGGAGTTTTTACTGTCTAGAGATACTGGCTGTACTCAACCTAAACTTAGATGACCAAGGCACCCTCTTAAAGAAGAGGGCGATAGCATTTGGTAAGAATATGTTGGATGAACTGTGTGGTCAACCCTTCACAAAACTGGATCGGGTTGGGTAGCCCACTCTATTTTAAGAGGATTTTTTTCAAACCATCCTGTTTTCCCAAAATGGTTTGTTTGAAACTTTGGTTAACAAAAACCTTCTTGCGCACATACCCTCTCTTGTCTTGACCCAAGAAAGTATCAGGTATTACCTACCGTCTTCCGGTGAGACAAGCCGTCCTATGGTTTCACTCTGGAACAATAAAAACAAAAAAAAACAAAAAAGACATCAAAGATTATATAAATAGGAAGAGGGGTTGTTATTGTTGTTTTGAAAATAAAGGAGAAAGAGAGGAGAGTGAAAGATTGTTAATGGAAAGAACAGGCGTGAGCAAAACAATCTCCTTAGTTTTCTTTTACTTTCTCAAAGTGGCATGTTTACTTGTAAACAGACAACATAAACACGACCGCGCTCTTTTTTTTTTTTTTTTTTTTTCATGAAAAAAAAAAAAAAAACAGACGTAAAAGTGCTTCCTATTTGTTAATCTTCTCAAGAAGTGTACATTCATGTTGGGAGAGCCCTTAGTTTTTTTGTACGCTTTATTTTATCCTTTTTATTTCTCCTTATTGTGTTAATAAAAAGTAAGCTCTTGCAAAATCAAGAGTGAATAGAAAAAGAGAAAAAAGGATTCTTTTTGTTTATTGTTATTTTTGTTATTTATTTATTGCTGTTGTTTATTCCTCTCTTTCTTTTCTGTTTTTACAAGTAAAAAAAAAACAAAATCGTTTGGAATAAGGTGTCCGAGAAGAATAAAGATCGTTTTAATGTCAATCGATTCAGACTGTCTACAAGAAAGCGACGAAGAACAGTTTAGTCCAGAGGAAGATTCCTGCTCTTCTTCACCCAGTATACCAGATGAGGATATCAACTTTGATCTTGTCTACGCGCTACATACGTTTACTGCTACTGTAGAAGGTCAAGCTTCCGTTATGAAAGGTGATGCTCTAGTTTTGATGGAAGACACAAATATCTATTGGTGGCTCGTCCAAGTATTGAATACCAGAGAAGTGGGCTATATTCCAGCCGAAAACATCGAGGTAAAAAGATATAAACTGTCTCCTAAGAGTCGTTCTTTCTCTCCTTTGGGCCCAAAAAAAAAAAAAAAAAAAAAAAAAAAGAGAACTCTAAACGCGTCATCTATTTAGACACCTTATGAGCGGCTGGCTAGGTTAAATAAACATCGAAATAGAGAGATCACATCGCCTTCACTTCACGATATCCCCTTGATCAATCTTCACCCGTTAGCTGGCCAAAGTCGACATGTAACAATTGGAGGGGACTGCAAAGTATTTTGTTATGAGGTTGAATCAGAAATAGAAGAAGAAGAAGAAGAAGAAGGGGACGACACGGATTCTGAAGGTTCTGTTGAGGCCGACTCTCATTATGTGGAGATGAATATGGAAGAAGACATAAGCCGAGAAGAAGAAGAGGAGGGTTCCCAAGAGATCCGGGTATTTTCAGGCAACATTGGCCAGGGAACCTTGTTCTATCCGTTTTTGATCAACCACCAGACATCGACCGAAGCCTTGGTCAGTTGGGCCAAAGACCGATTTGGGGTGAAGGAAGAAGAGGGCTCGACCCCGATCGAACACTATGTGGCGGTCCAGGGTCTAGACGGAGATGGCTATATCTTGTCCAGCCAGGATAAACCGCTGTCGATCTTCAAGACCCTGACCAACTCGTTTACTACGCCCATGCCTTCACTTTCCAACTACCGACGTATCTCTCAACAGTCTGTGGGCAGTGCAGGCAAACGACCGCGTTCAAGCAGTTTCAGCCACTATGAAGAAACAAGTCATGGGGAAGACGCTGTGATCCGTTTCTACCTTCACCAAAGAATCAAGCGCGCTCATGAAAGCTTGACGTACATCAAAGTCGCGCTCTATCCCGATACGTTCAAAAGAAAGCCGTACGAAATGGACCGGATGGATAAAGTCATTGGTATTCAGCACGAATTCACAATAGGTCAAGTGATCCAAATGGCCCTGGAAAAGTTTCATGTGCCTGATGCAGAACATAACCTATCGAACCAGCACAAGACTTACGAAATGTTTGTAAAGAGCCGTCATGGCAAAGGTATGCTAAAAAGTTTTTTATTTTATTATTCTTTTGTTATTGTTTGTATTGAGAAACAGCATTGGGGTTTTGTTTTGATATCTTTTTTTTTTTTTTTTTTTTTTTTTTTTTTGTATTGCATTTCTGTGTACATTGCATTTCTGTATACTACATTCTATACGCTGCATTCTGTTTCTTTGTTTTTGTTTCTCCTGATCTATACACAGCGGGAAACAGAGTTTGCTCCTTGAAAAAAAAAATTTTTTTTTGATATCTTTTTTTGTATTTTGTACATATTTTTATAACGATGGATGGATTGATGTTAACTGAAAAGAGGAGCAATAGAAATTGGTTTGAATCATAAGAAAGAGATGTCTGAGGTGTTCCAGAGCCTGTCGAGCAATGGGATCGCCAGTGAACTTTTGTTTATCTTGCGCAAGGCAGGTCATCAACACAAATATCATTTTGTTCAAGAACGAAGACCCAGTATCCTCGATATCCTCATGGACTCAGCCCCTAAAGAGAAAACACGTTCTGAAGAAAGGGGTATAAATAGCTCTTCCCTGTTTCATTTTCATCGACGCTCTTCTATCCCCAACACCACAGACGTTATTTCAATGACCAAATCCAATACAGCGCTCACTTCCGAAAAGAAAAGTCTCAAACATCATTTCAAACGGCTCGTCGGCTGGGGCTCGCATGCCAAAAGACACCCTGTATCCACCCTTGAACCATGCATTGTTCAGGAAGCTCGACCCAAGCCAGTGGAGAAGCCGGTGGTGGTAAAAGAGGCAAGAAAGGAAGAAGAAGTAAAAATGGATCCTGTCGTGAGGATGATAGAACAAGAAGAGGAGAAGGCAGGAGAAAACAATCCTCAGGAGCAAGAAGAAGAAGGGGTTTCTCAGGAGAACATAGCTCCCCCTGCTCCTATTAATCGCGAACTGGACGATCTTTACCTACTTGTCGCGCATGGCGTAGACTTTCTTCAAACGCGAGAAGATTCGCGCTGGGAAGAAGGCGGTGGTTATGAATTCCATCCTTGGAATCGTCCCCAGAGCTCTTTTGCTGTACGCTCTGCACATAAAACACGTTATATGCCCGCCTTGATGCATCCCGAACCCCTCTCGCCGCCCTTGACACCCCATCATCCACTGTCAAATGAACCCGCTTCACCTTCTACCCTCGTCTCTCAAGACCCTGATGACCTCCCCATCAAACCTTCCGCAGTAGATGATCAGGTAAAGAATAAGCTAGACAAAGCCTTTGCTCATTCCCTTTTATAGGAACTCGAAAGAATCGTTGCTTCCCATATTGTCTTTTAAAAGTCATTATGCACACATACAAAAAATCTATAGATACACACTAACAGATATATACTCTCTCAAAAAGCCCCTACTGAAAAGAAAAAAAAAGCATTCTTATTACTACTACTACTACTACTACTACTACTATTACCACTACTACTACTACTACTATTACTATCACTACTACTATTCCTTTTATATTACACATTTATCTCTTATATATTTATCTATAACATCTATAAATCCTATTTCTCACTCTCTTTCTCTATATTTTATTCCTTTTTTTTTTTTTTTTTTTTGCCTAATAAAAACTTTTGCATTTTCTTTTTTTTTCTCTCTAAAGGTAACGATCCTCTACGGTTTTTTTTTTTTTTTTTTTTTTTTTGTGTATAACCCATACTTGTCTAGTGTTTTAAAGAAATGACCAAGAATGCCTTTTTTTTTTTTTTTTTCTGGTACCTTTTTTTTAATACTCCTCTAAAATAGATTGTATTTTTAATTTACAAATTATTATTATTTTATTATATTTTTTTTTTTTTGTTATAATTGATTGACTCTATCGATGAGCGATGAGTTGAGTTGTATTGAATGTCAAAAGCCAGCAGCCTTTATGTGTTCTTCTTGTGGCTCAGAAGGACCTCGTTATTGTTGTACGGAATGTCAAACAAGCCATTGGCAACAAGAACATTACAAGACATGTCAAGCTGCCATTCAGAACCGACAGAATTTCATAGGTTTTTTTTTTTTTTTTTTTTTTGAAAAAAAAAAGAGTCTAAAGAAATCAAGGAAACCAATCGTTTTCTATAGACGATATACCTTTACAAGATCTTTCAACGCCTTCTAAAACAAGCAAAGAAAAAGATGAAGATTTGATATTTTATACCCAACAGATCTACCATATCATTCAACCTGTGGTAGCCTGTATCCTACTTAGTATTTTCTGGGTCAAGGTTTCGTTTAGTGGAGAAAGCGATTATAGGTAAGGAGGTGACACTCGCAACGGATCTTTAACGGCCTATCTAAAGTCCTACCCGACCGAACTATGGTACGGTGAGTACGACCAGTGCCAGCACAAGCCCTTCCATTGGCAATTCGTTTATTACGGCGATCGTGATCATTGCCCAGATCATTGGTGTGACTATCCTGATTGTGTTTTTGTTCAAGAAAGGATGGATCAAGGTCTTGATCGGTTTTTTTATGGTGGTTGTCTTGCTCTTGTTGGGATTTATGAGTTACCTCTTGCTATTGTAGATAGAATAGACATGTATGTGACATGGGCCAACCTTTTTCTGTTTAGGAATCTGGTGCAGGTATTCTTTATCCCTTTGGATTATCCTACGTTGGTCTTTGCTCTTTGGAATTTTGCCATTGTAGGCTTGGTGTCCATCTTTTGGAAAGGACCTCTTTGGTTACAACAAGCCTATCTTACACTGATGAGCTCCCTGATGGCTTTTTCTCTGACCGGGTTAGAACAATGGACCACCTGGATTTTGTTGGGCTTGTTGGCTGTCTGGGGTACGCTCATACTTTGATTGTGTATGTATTGATAGGTTGATGTATCTTAGATTTGATTGCTGTGCTCTGTCCATTTGGGCCTTTAAAGCTATTGATCGAAAGTTCCAAAAGACAACAGAGAGATGTGCCTGCATTGCTTTACTCGGTAAATGCTGTCTGGTTCATGATGGCCAGTACAGAACATATGCAGAGTCCAAGAGAGGACGGATTCATGCGGTTGGAAGAACCAGCGTTACACAAAGACACTGGTAAGCAAAGCGATGAAAAAGGAAAAACAAATAAATAACCCTTTTTTGTCCACGGCTGGATGAACTCCCAAAAAAAGAAGAAGAACGCACTGGCCTCAAGTTGGGATTGGGTGACTTTGTTTTCTACAGTGTGTTGGTGGCTCGAGCCGCTATGTTTGATTGGATCACCACCGTTTGTTGTACGATTGCGGTCTTGACAGGCTTGACAGCCACCATCTTTCTTTTGGCCATCTATCAAAAAGCCCTACCAGCCTTACCCATCTCTATTGCTTTTGGCATGTTGTTTTACTTTGTGGCTAAAACAGTATTGGTGCCTTTTGTGGCTAACATCTGTATCTTTGGCATGATTGGCCTATAAGCCTCCTCTCCTGATTCTATCCCCCTTTTTTTCTCCCAAAAAAAAAAAAAAAAAAAAATACACTGGCTTTATTTTTCTCCCAAAAAAAAAAAAAAAAAAAAAAAAAAAAAGAAAAGAAAAAGGGATCGTCTGTTGAAAGAAGTAGTAGTAATACTAGTGGTAGTCGTGTGGAAAAGCCCCTTATTTTTAGAAAGAAAAAGTACATAACGATAAACTATAGTAGTAATAACAAGGATACTATCTATCTATCTATAGAGTGATATACATATAGTGTTGTATGTAAAGAAAAAAAGGGGGGAGGGATGATATTATAATAGCAATAAAAATAATAAAAGTAATAAGAATAAGAATAAGAATAGAGTGTATTAAGAGGAAGGAGAAGGTGCTGTATGCTCTCCAGCAGCAGCAGCAGCAGTAGCAGTAGTAGTAGTAGTAGTAGTAGTAGTAGTAATAGTGGTGGTGGGGCTATGCGTAACCGTAAATGAAGTGTCGTTATGAAAAGGTGTATTAGTGTTGGGCGATAATCTATGAAATGCTGAAGAGGGGGCGTTAGAGTTGGGAGGCAGGGAAGGGTGAGAAAGAGGAGGAAGATCATCGTTTAACAAGTTCCTGAGGGTGGGGGTGCCGACGGTGTGGATGGATTTGATAGGAGCCAGCTGAGGTCTGGGCTCCTCTTCCTCCTCTTCTCGAGCTCTTTTTTCCCGTGACAGCAGCCCGTTTTGGATAGCGGGAACATGGAAAGGGGGGTAAAGATCCCGGTGAAGTACTCTTGGGCTGTGGTAAGCAGGGTAGGTGTCAAGGGTGTCCAGCATATGCTTGTGTCGATCGGAAGAACCGAGCAAGTTCCGTAGGATATCTTCAATCGTAGACAGTCGCTCTTCGATTGACTCGATATGGTGCGTGTGGGTGGGTGCAGGCGGCGATGCAGATTTCTTGCGCACTGGTTGTGTAATCAGATGAACGTTGTTGTTCAGCCGCTCGCGGATAATCGACGTAGGAACCCCCGGCTTTTCGTTGATAATATATTTGCATTCAACGTTGGCCTTCACACACCCCGTGCAAGGATACTCTCCGTTACATTTCGTCTTTTTCCTTCGACACTCTCCACAGGCACTGATCACCTTGAGTCTCTTGCGCTTGATCTTATCGCCGTTCTCTATTGGCTTGTTCATCATTACTCTTTTTGTACTGTTTTTTTTTTTTTTTTTTTTTTTTGTTTGTTTGTTTTTTGGGGGGAAAAAAAAAAAATTTATAGTAAAAAAAGAGAGAAAGAAAAAAAAAAAGAAGTGAAATGAGAGCAAAGAGATTTGCCTCCGCTTCAAAAAAAAAAAAAAAATAAAATAAAAAATAAAAAAAAAATTTAAAAAAGGGAGAAAAGAGATTATTAAAAAAGGAGAAAGATAAAAGATAATAGAAAGGGCAGTAAGAAACCCACCTACACACACTCACATAGATGTACATAGGTTAGCGCACATAGCAGTGCATATAGCATATAGAATGACACTGACATCCTCACTCACTCTTTTTTTTTTTTTTTTAAAAAGGTCAATGTTTACACCTGCCACATAAAAGGGATGTTTCTCGTGCAAGTCTAGAATATATCGGGTGATGAACCATGATCTTACCGTGTACAAATATCGACTTTTCTTTGGATTTATTTTCTGCTGGGGGTCATCTCAGGCTGAAAAGCTACTCTCGCAGGCAGCCGAAAAGAGACGCAATACATTTCTTTCTTGGGCGCTACTGTACGTACCCAGTCAAGCATGATCCCCTCTGTCGGAGATCCCAACGCTCGAGTGACACGCTATGAATGTGTAAGGCCAAAAACAGGAAAAAGAAAGAATTACCTCTTGAATGTCTTGGGCCGGATCGGAGCTTCTTGTAAAACAATGACAATGCACCATCGGAAGCGGAACAGAAGAAGGCAGATCTTTATAAATCCCCTGAAAAGCATCTAAAGAAATAGGGGAGAAGATTGAGAATCTGGCTGTAGCGATAAGAAAGTACCCAAGAATTCAATCGCGGTTGCAGGCAGATTCATAATAAAATGATCCACTTGTCTGATTGACACGTCACAGGTCATCTTCTTAATAAATTCGCGTCCGTCCAGATTGTACGGCTCGATACCTTCCACCAGCTAGAAAAAAAAAAAAAAAAAAAAAAAAAAAAAAAACGATGAACGGCCCCAATAAAAGAAAATACGAACCTTGTTTAGTTGGATGTTTTTGCAAAGCCATTCAAAAGACTCAGGATTCAGATCGTTTGCGTACACTTTGCATCCCTTCTTGGCCGCTGGAATCGAAAACGGACCTACACCTGCCATCACATCACCTAGAAAAGGATGAGCCAAAAAAAAACTGGGCCTACTTTCTTTTTTTTTTACATATCACGTCCCCCTTTTTAAATTTCCCAACTAAACGACGGTGCTCAGCCTGAAGTCTTGAATTCCAATACACTTTGGAAAAGTCAAACCGAAAACGACACTCGTTCTCTCTCTAGAACGTATAGATTCAGTCTCTATCACACAGGTAATTTGATAAATCCATGGCTTACCAATTCAGTCACCATCTCTTTTTCGCCTGCTAAAAGTTCCATTTGAAAGTTACGGAAAGTGTTATCAATCACATTCGTTTTGTTGACCACACTTTTGATTTTCTTGTTTTTCTATCCTTTTTATGATTAACCAACAAAAACAAACAGAAACGCGTCTTTTTTTTTTTGGTTATTACATCCAATATCACCTGTGCTATCAAGCCTTTATAGGGCTCGTGCTCTGGTTTTAAATTCAAATGGGCAATATGACCTGTCGAGGTATAGGAAGAAGGCGTCTCGGACTCTCCATCAGGCATTACGGAAAACAAAATTTGTTCTGTTTTCAAAATAAACCTTCTTAGATCTTTTTTACCGGCTCTTATATGTTACCTGTGGTCCAATAATTATACGTAACCTTGAAGTTGTATTTCACCAACTCAAATCTCTGAATAAAGTCTTGTCTGTCTTGACTCAACTCAGACACATCTTTGTCTTTTTAGTCTCCTTTATTTTCAAATGGTGTTTACCTTGTACGGTAAGACTTAGTAAAACTAGTTTGGTATCTTTTGTATCAGACACAACGTTATAAAGTCGAGGCAAGTTCAATAACTCACTAAGAAAAAAAAAACATGTATAAAAGGAAAGAACAATGGCTGTTACAAAGCTTACTTTTCAAGAAAAGTAACCACAGAATTTAACTCTAAAGCAGGCACTCGTATAGCCCATGTCTCAAATACCGCATCAAACAAACTCCTGTCCAACACTTGAATACCTCGATTCAATGGCGGTAAAAAATCTTGCATATCGATTTGAAAGAGTAGAAAATTGACATGACTCAATAATTTTTTTTTTTTTTTTTTGAAAAAGTGACTCTGTTTAAAACGAGCCACACCTTTTCTTTTTTTTTTTTTTTATATAAAAGTCGTGTTGTCAGTCTCCTTTGTCTTTCCTTTTTTTTTTTTTTATTTTAAAAGTAGTAAAAATGTAAGTTTAAAAAGTCTTTCTACAAAAAGCAATGTGTCCAAAACGACCCAAAAAAAAAAAAAAGTATGAGAGAAACAGAAAGAAAAGCGCTGATGAATAACAATGTATCACACACTGAAAATCCTGAAACTACTGATTCTGAGTAGTTATTGAAAAAAAACCTATCTTCTCTCTGAGCTCTTTCTTTTTAATCTTTCAAACCCTTTTTTTTTTTTTTTGGTTTTGACACAATTCAACCTTTGTCCTTAACAAAGACTAATATTTCTATAATTTTTTTTTTTTTAGTGATTCAGACATTCTTTTGCTTGGGTTTTATTTTTTCTTATAAAAAGATAATAAAGAATTTACTAGAAATAAAAATACAAGGCTTAAAATTGAGCTCTTTAATGTACTTTTCACTCTAATCAAGTTTTTTACGACCAAGGTTTGAAAAATTTTAGGGTCGTGACCGGGGGCAATGAAATACAGGGCGGATGTAGCGATGTCGTACTGAATATGCTGCGGTCCAGATTTGCAAATACGTCATCATTTGAGTCGCACCAATAGGCATGTCCGGACCGGATTTAACAGGATAATTAAAGCGTACACAAACTTTCCAAATTAGGAAGTTTTTGGCATTTTCGCTAAAGTGCGGCTAGATCCTATGATCTGTGTCGCGCAATCGAAGTGCTCTTACGATGACGATAACATAAAAATTTCACACCATATTTACAATTGTGATGGGAATGAAAATAGACTACAACGGTATCTGAGTACAGTCCTGTAATTCTCTTTTGCTTTTTGAACTTGGTTGTTTTAAAAGAAAAAAAAAAAAAGGAGAGTCAAAAGCGTGTCTGAGGCATTGCAACGATTTTTTACTCGGTTTTGATGAGATTCTTAATATTAAATTCCCTTTGAAAGATGCAGTACAACTATGCAAATGATCAAGACATGCCTATGGTTGTCAGAAACATAAAAGACTCGATTCTTTTTGTAACTCTGAAGAATCACCTTCATCTTTGTGATCGATTCCAGCATTTTGTAGAAAAAAGTAGATAAAGGGCAAGGCCACAAGAAAATAAAATGTTTATGTGTTCATACACAAGATAAAGATAAAAATGGGGAAAACTTTTACAGGTTTGGTCTATACTATTTTTTTTGCTGTTTGTGGTTGATATACACCAAATCTGTAATCAAGATCCAGTAGCATTTTGAGAGCGTTTGTTGATCGAAACAGTTGGTTTTGCATGGCGACTTCTGTCTGCTCTGCCGCTATCTGTTGACTAGGAGCAGCTGTACCAGCAATACCATGGCCTGGAAGTGGAATGAGTTGATGCAAGAGTTCGTAGACGGTTAATGTGACACCAAACTGAGGCGATGAGCGAAGGATACGCGCAGGACCTCCTTTGAAAAACGCTTTGAATCCTTCTTCCGCATAAATCTTTCGAGCAGCATCGGCAATACCGTTGTAGGTTGTCTGGCCTTTTCTGGCTTCGACCTGCAAACGGGTTTTGATCACGTCGGCTGGTGTGGTGAAATAAGCAGCAGGCATACCTGCAATGGCACCGGCCATCAAGAGCTCAGAGATTGTCAGCTTGTGCTGAGGTCCTTCATGAAATACATCCTTCTTCAAATGAGCATAGGCAGGGAAATAAATGGCAGAAAACGGAACGTCTCTTAACAAACATGCAGCCACACCCTTATAAAGACCCACAATACCCAGATGTTTCACGATCCAAAGAGCAGAACGGCGAGGTACGTCTGCCATGTGTTTGGCCTGTTCACCTTGTACTTGTAAACGAATCTTGACAATCTCCAAGGGATTTGTAAACACCTTTTTTTTTTTTTTTTTTTTTTATTATGATGATGATGTTAATGAGGATGATGATTATTATGATTGAGATTGTTATTTTATTGTCTGAATCTTTCTTGACAAAATAAACGATAAAACTTACCACTTGTGAAGCACCTGCCGATCCACCTGCAATCATCTCCTGCCAAAATAAAATGTTTCCGTTTTCTCTTGTGTTGAAATGACTTCGGACAAGATCATTTACAGTCAGCTTGATTGCTTTTTCGGGTGCTACTCCCTATGATTTAGAAACAGTCAATGAGGATTTCCTCTACAAAAGACATTCTCGTTTACCACCAACTGAGGTCCGAGACCACGATAAAGACCCGTGAATCCTTCGTTTTTCAGTACTTTTTTGAAGCAATCCATACTGTTTTTATAAAGAAGTTCGCCCACTACTTTCGAACGTTGATTTTGCATTCTGGTCTTGACAAGATCAATAGGATAGACTGCAGTAGCGCCGACAGCGCCTGCGACTGAGCCCAAGGTAAAAGAGTAGGCGCTTTCGACAAGATTCCAAAAAAAACCTTTGGGTTCCGCTATTTTTGTTTCCAGTACAGGTTCGACGGTATTCGACTGAGTCCAGCGAGGGTCCAACACGCGAGCAAAGTCTTCCAGCCCCAACATACCCGAGTTATCATCTACACCTGCAAAATGAAAGATGACATCTGTTTCCATCGGTGTAAAAGCTGTGTAACGAGACGCTTCATGAGCATGTTTTAAGAAATCTGCTTTGGTGATTTTCTTGTCTTTGCTAGCTTCGATTGCCTTTATGATGACGGATTCTACCATATCAATGTTGCGAATCACGTTATGAAAGGCTACCACGGTCGAGAAGCTGACTTTGTTTCCGCTGTAAAGATTACAGAGACTGGGCAGATGGTCGATCACATCATCCGAGAGTTTATGCTTGGCCACGTCCAAGATAATCTTTTTGAAATCCTCAGGCAAGATAAATCCGGTCTGCTCCTTATCGTAATGCTTGAACTCTTGACGAAGACGTTCTCCCTGTAGCCCTTTGATGAGCTGAGTGAATTCTTGGTAGCTCAACTCATGGTGGCCCTCTTTGTTGCCAATGTACAGCTTGAGCCAGTCACAGTCAAAATCAAAAGGTACCGCGTCACTTGGCATATGGCTTGAGAGTACTTGTTTGAACTGGTCAAAAGTGACCTTACCTGTCCCGGCCACATCAAACATCCTGAACGCCACCTCGTATTCAGCATCGGGCTTCGATAGCAAGTCTTGAAAGATCACAAAGTCATCAAATGTGACCGAGCCTTGTTTCTTTCGATCTGCTAAACGATACAATAGCTCGTACTGCTCTCGTTTGATCTTTTTGAAATCTTCTCCAGGAGCAATAGCCGTCAAGAAGTCCTCTCGACTCATTACCTTCTCTCCGCCTGTCTCTCCGCTAGCATGTTTTTGAAAAGCTCGACGGTATTGTTCTAACCGACTGACTGTATCAGACATCTTGCCAAATAATGATAGGAAAAAAAAAAAAGAGAGAAAGAAAGAAAAAGAAGTTAAAACAGAAAATCAAAAAGACTCAGAAAAGAGAGGAGGTACAGAGAGCAATGAGACACAAGAAAAAAAAAAAAAAAGAAGAACCATACAAAATGAGTGTTTTTTCAAAGCAAAAAAGAAAAAAATAGAGATTTTATTCAGTCATGTAACCTTATTGGTTCAAAGTTTGAACTTGATTCCCCTGACAGTCCACTTTGGGATAGGGCGTCTCTACTGTTTATAAATCAACATGGATTCTTTGTGAGCTATTAGAAAATAATAATAATAAAAAAAGCCTCTCTTTGCTTCCCCTTCCACGTGCATACTGAACCACGGAATAGGGTTTCTCCCTCTCTTTGCCCTATAGAAGGTTTTTTGTTTATCAAAAAAAAAAAAAAAAAAAAAAAAAAAAAAAAAAAAAACTCATAAGGAGAGCACCCTATCGTTTCACAATCCTCTTTTTTTTTTTTTTTTTTTGAGGCAAAAGCCGTGTTATTATTGTTTGCTGTTGTTTTGTTTAGATAATATAAAAGCAGTGACAGATTAGAATAAAATCCTGGGAAAGCTTGGGGCTCAGTTTGTGTGCCAGTTGTCTCTTGAAAAAAAAAAATGGCAGGTATATTTCACCCCATTTCGAAACCAAAACAAGCAACGCTTTTTTTGTTTTTTTGTTTTTCTTTTATAGTTGCTTGCTAAAGGAGTAAAATACAGCCTTATCTGGTTTCCACATAAAGCTTATCAGACTTATCTCTACGCGATGTGCGTACGTTGGATACAGTCCAGCTTAGGTGTTTTTTTTTTTTTTTTTTTTTTTTTTTTTCAAAAAGAACAAATAGCGGAAAACAAATAGCTTGAGTTTAAAGTTTGTTTTTTTTTACAATGGAATATGACCTCCATACCTGATCAAACACAAGACAGTACAATGTCAAGTTACTTTTTTTTTAAAAAAAAATAGAGATTGGAATCACATTCAGTAAAGCTTAGAGGTAAAGCCAAAAAAAAAAAAAAAAAAAAAAAAAAAAAGGGGGAGGGGAGGGAAAGTTTTGGCATCTTGCGTGTTTTTGTTTTTATTTTCCGGTTTTTTTTTGATTTTATTTTATAAAGAAAATGGTGTGTTCCATGGGATATTAAAACTACAGAACAGGTTTAATTTAAGCGCCTTCAAGATCATGAAACTTACTCTAATTTCGTAGGACCCAGCCTTTGTCATATATCGTACCCATTTGACAGATTGATATCCGCTTTTTTCAAACACCTTCAGGAATCGAACGAGTAACCCAGAGGAAGTAAACATGAGTACTTGAAAGTCCATTGAAATAGGCGGTCTAGACCAAACGCGTTTATGAGTCGTGGCGGAAAGCTCTACATCTGCGCTCAAGGTATATTCTGTCTGTCCTTGGAAACGAGGGATTCTTTTTTTTTTTTTTTTTTTTTTTAATGTGGTTAGATTTCTCTCTCTCTCGTTTGTTTCTCCCTCGTTCTTGCCGCCACTTACTTCCAAACTATACAATTTTCAGATGGATTGTATTTTGCTTTTCCACCAGGTCCAACCTTCACCTCGGCCTTGGCTGCATTGAGTGGTGTGGGTATCTTGAGTACAACATTATTTCCATAAAGTTTGGGCGAAAAATTCGCTTTGACTGTAATGCTGTACTCCACTCGACTTTTGCCAATTTCTGTGACGACGGGATGTACCTTGAAAGGCAGGTTGACGTTTTCCGTAGTACGATACCTTTTGACAGTCAGTATACAAATAGAGGAATCCTTTCGATACTCACTTCATCAGTTCAAATTCACCATCAGGGGGAATAAAACTTATACTTCTGTCTGTATCGAATTTACCTAATTTAACGCACTGATGAAATTGACAATCATCTATCTCAACAGCATTGGTTCGACGAGCTCTATCATAAGGAGAGCATCAGCTTTCTTTTTTTTTTGTTTTGGTAGTAACGATGATAGTTTCTTACGTTGTTCTGTTCACTGTATCTTTATCAAGTACTAATTTATCATTGAGTCCAAACTTACATTCAGGAGTACCTGAAAGATAAGCTCTCATCAAGATTTGACCCGACACATCGCCTCTCAAGACAGTGCCTGTGTTGCTAATCATAAGATTCACGCTTTCAATCACATCAATAAACGCTTCATTCTTTCGATATTTGATATCGTTTCTTCTCCAAGATATAGCCCCCGTAGCCTGAATGGTGATTCGACTTGATTCCTCTACCATGGCCTTTTCTGATTTCACACCTTCGGTAGTAATGTACATCTTTAAAGTGTCTGTCTCGCTATTTTGAGGATATCCAAAATCAAGAATTTCTAGAAAGCAGTAGAGAAATGCATCAGTCGATTGTTCAATTATTTTGTTTGTTTACCATCCAAAAGTTCATAAATTAATACAAAATTGTTTTTTACAGCTTCCTCGTCAAATTTTCCAAAATAGCTTCGACCGATGTTGACCACTCGGTAACAGAATTCAAAAACAAGTGAAGCGTTCGTATTCCATTTGGTGACTGCAACAATATATAGGTTCTCATGACGTACATGAAAAAAAGAGGTGGACCCAATAGTCACAATGGGTGATCGAACATCGGTATTGGATATCACTTGGATTCGAAATATATCGGCCACTGATCGTCTATAGAACCGTACATTTAAAAAAGAGAGAGAGAGAGAGGCTGTTTTAAGAAATGTCGAGAAAAAAAAAAAAAAAAAAAGAAAACATCTCCCCATTCCTCTCCTTACCGAAGGTCATGTCGATAAAGTCTTGAAATGAGTACTTCACCTTTTTGATTATAAATAAAAAAGGCACTGATCATTCCTGCAGAAAAAAATAAATTACAGATGTATATATGGCAGAGAGACGAATAAGAATAAATAAAAATAAAAATAAAAAAGCGTGTGTATAAGAAAGGAAAAAAATGAATAAAGACAATAAAGAACACAATGTTCTATAATAGCTGGGTTTCATTTGTCTCATGGCCATTAACTTTTTTCATACACAGTCAGTAGTAACAAAATCAAGGGGAGGGATCACAAACATTTTTGTAAAAACTGTTTTTTACTTGTTGTTTCCGAGACACTAACAAAAAAAAGAAAAAACAGTGGTTGTCGCTTATCATACCAACGTACTATTAAAGCCATCTTTTGTACTCATTAAAAAGAAAGGAGGGGGGGGGGGGGAGAGAGATAGAGGATAGCCTATTTTATAAACACTTTTCTTGATTGTTTCTACGAGTATTCTCTTTACTCTTTTGGTGAGTACTACTTTGTTAATAAAAAAAAAAGTAATCGCTTTTTTTTTTTTTTTTTTTTTTTTGGATATATTACGTGAATGGATTATGTATATAAAACTGGCGTTATTCTAATACGTATTGCTTGTTCTTTGAAAAAAAAAAAAAAAAAGGGGGGGGGGAAGGGAAGGGACATTTAATAATTAGATATCTATACATACATACATGTGTATGCATTTTTGAAGTAAAAACCAAAGTAGACGAGTTTTTTTTTTTTTAAAAAAAAAAAACACTCTATGGCTACCAAAGAAACAGGGGAAAACTTATATCACTTCTTTTAAGATTCAGTCTCGTTACAGACAAAGCACGACAATGTCTTTTTAAGCGTTAGGTATGGTTTTATAATAGAATCTCGTGTCAATGCACAAACAAAAGTCTTTATTGGTTCAAAAGCAAGCATATTCTGGTCTAGCGTGTTGTTACACGAGATATAAATCGCGTAGATAGTTGGTTTCTAAAACCTCTCAGCCAAAAAAAAAAAAAAGAGCTCATCTAGTATCCAAACTTTTAAAAAGGAGGGAAAAAGTAAAGTTTAACTTTTCTGCTTATTTTTCACCTCCTTAAAAAAAAAAAAAAAAAAGCTTTTTATATTAAAACCTCAATAGACATATGTTTTATCATGGGGGGGAGAATAGTTGAATCAAAGTAAGGCTGTCAAAAAGAAAACCTTTTTTTTTTAAGGTTCACCAAAGTAAAATTAATGAAGAAACCTAATATAAGCGTTCGCCTTTTACAGAAAGGAGTCAAGATTTATATCCATGAAACTATTTAGTAGCATAGATTAGAAAGTCTATAAGTATTTTTGGTCAGTGATTGGAAACCTTGATTCCTTTTTTTGGAGATAGCTCCTGTGCTGCAATGTAAAACAATAACAGACATTTTTTATATTATTATTATCTCCTTTCCGGAAAACAAGACTGTATACGTCCCGTTTTTTTTTTTTTTTTTTTTAAAAAAAAAAAAATCAATTCCAACGTCTGTTTAGAATTGAGATTATCTCCTATCGCTTGTGTTCTTGATTAAAACCAAGTAGGATGAAGGGATGTCTTGTCAAGGTGGGTATAGATTTTAAGGTGTGGCTCAGTTTGCAAACGTGTGCTTGAAGGCGCTAACCTTCTTTTTTGGTGCTAAAATAAATTAAAACAATACATCAACATTAGAATGGGAGCTTGTAGTAATGTTAGCAAAGGCTATGAAAAAAAAAAAAAAAGTCTAAATAAGAGTCATTTGGGGTAAACGGATAGACTTTGTAATCCATCCAACCAAAAAAAAAAAAAAAAAAAAAAAAGATAGACATTGGACAGAAACACATGTAAAGCACCAAAAAGCCAAAAAAAAACCAAAAAAAAAAGAATAAAACGAGGTATGGAGAAATACTTTGCTCTATTGTTCTACTGAAGACAGCTTATTCTCATAGGTGGTGGCACAAAGCTTATAAAAGATCTCCACAGACCAATCAACGCCTTTCTTGTTTATATTAAAATGGTACCTGATTTCGATGCGATGCTTATTCTAGACTTTCTCTCTTTGATTGGTGGGTTACCATAACCAGATAAAGGGTAAGGCAGTAATAAGAATAAGAATAAGAATAGTAATAAAAACGTGAGAGTGAATACGGTTCTTTCTTGGTTGTTTCCACAAAAAGATTTTTGGATTTATTTTTAGAAAAAGACCTTATTGAACCCTTTTTGTGTAAATCCACAAGCGTGACACAATCAAGGTTTTTTTTTTTTTTTTTTTTTTTTTTTTTTTTTTTTTTGGTGGTTGGTTTAAAATATACCAAACAAAGGGCCCAAAATAGGCAAAATAACATTGAAGTTTTTTACAAAGATAGATTTTAATAGCGTTGCATGACAATAATTGTGTGCATGCATCCTTTTTTATTATTGTTTTTCGATTTGAGTGAATAGAATGTGTTCTCTAAATGAATCAAGTATGGTAGAGACATGGTTGAGGTATATCGATAAAAGCAGGTATCGTTCGTTAACAAGGGTTTCTTTTAGACGAATCGAAAATGAGTAGATTGAGGTGGTATGATAAAACAAGCAAGCATTCTTTCCAGGATATTTTCTATTAGACGCAAGTGACATTTTATCAATGCATTCTGTTTTGTAACTCATATTGATCGACCGAATACGACATGTGTTGAAGAGCTTCTTGCAAAAGGGTCGTTTTTTTTTTTTTAAAATACAGCAATTAAAACATTTCAGGATAAAAATAAAGAACAGCCCAAGTGTTTTGATGAGCTCTCGTCATCACCTTTTGAGCACATGCGTTTTCATTGTTTACTGAGTTCAAATCATTGTCCCTGTTGTCTCCAAACGCCATGTGTTTAGGTCCATCGCGTTTGAATGGCAGTGGCCTGTTTTCAATAGACGCTTCTATAGAACGATTTCTGTAGCTGGATGTGTCCCCCAAAAAAAAAAAAAAAAAAAAAACAGTTCAAATGACATAAATTGTACTCACCTTTCTTGTACTTGTTACCTGCTAAGGAAATCTTGATATCTCTGATTCGTGCATCCTTTCTTCTCTACCTTCTGTTACAGTTCAAAGTCAATTGGAGGTCATTTTCAATCTATTTTCTTTTTCTAAACAAAACACTCTTTGAATAAAACGGACTTGTTAAAAAACCAGTTTTCTTCATTTCATAGATGTTGAATTGTTACCAAAAAAAAAAAAAAAAAAAAAAAAAAAAAAACAGCTGCTTTTTTTTTTGTTTTGTTTATTTATTGTACTCGTAATTATCATGGATTTGTTGATGAGGTGAACAAGTCCTATCTGAACGAGGTGTGCGTGTAGAGTATTCTCGAATGTATGTTTTTGATTGGCTAGGATAAATTCTAATTCTATTTTCCAAAAATTCTATCCTGAAAGCCTCCTTTTGTTCCCAAAGCGTCGACGTGTGAAACACAAGTCGACTGTGAAAGAGAGGGAGACAAAACTCAATGAAAGAACCCTTTATTTGTAAAAGAAAAAAAAAAAAAGAGTGATTACAATCATTTAGCGGGAAATCAATGCATCTCCCACGTTTTTAATAAAAATAGAGAAAAGGCTTTTATTATTATTATTATTATTATTATTATTTTCGCCACCTTTTTTTTTTTTTTTATATAGCACCTGTAATACCACGTTTATTAATAAAGGGCGATCCCAAGTTAAGAAATAAGAGTCTGTTGGCACTGAAATGCTGCGTAAGTAGGTATTCTGTCAGATTGTCTATAAAAGAAAGCGAGTATTTTTTTTTTTTTTTTTTATATACTTCTGCTTTCTTTTACCCTATCCATTCTCTTTCTTTCTTGAACCCAAACATGACTCGCCATTTATCTGTTGTGAACTCAAAAGGAAAACAAGTCAATTTGTTAAACGACGAAAAAGACACTCAAAAGAAACGCAAATACCATTGCACAGAATGTCCCAAAAGCTTTACCACTAGGTAAGTCTCTTGAGGGGGCGCCAACACGTACTGATCTTTGTTGTTTTTTTAGTGGCCATCTCGCGAGACATTTCAGAATCCATACGGGAGAAAAGAACTTTTTCTGTTTATATCCAGGTTGTCACAGTCGATTCTCTCGACAGGACAATATGATGCAACATTATAGAACCCATACTTCTTCCAAGTCCAGAAGAAACCGATACTATTACTACAACCACCCCAATCCCTATCTCACCTCTGCACCGCTCACCCCTCCTGAGCCTTATTTGCCATCGCCCGCCTTTCCATCTCCTCTGTGGCCAGTGCCATCGTCTTCACCGCCCGCCTATCCCTCGTTACCGCCCTCGCCTCCCTACGCTCCCCTTCCCTCCATGGCATTGTCACCTACACACCAAAAACCATTTTTATTCCCCATCGTCCATGCTCCTCACGGCGCAAAACATTATACCTACTAAGCATAAGCCCTCCCCCCCCCCCCTCCCTCTCTTTTTTCTCCCCCCCCCTATCTATGCCTTTACTATGTAAATTTATTTTCTTTTTTTTAAAAAAAGCAAACGCTTATCATTTCCACACACACACACACACACACACACACACACACACACACACACACACACACACACACACATACACTTTTTCATTTATAATTTTTTTTTTTTTTTTTTATAATTTTTTATTATTTTCTTTATGGCCCCCCCTCCTCTTTTTGAATCTATTTATTTACACTTCATCTTTTTGATCTTAAATACCCTCATATCTATCTATCTATAGATAGATAGATAGATAGATATACATATACATTTGAATAAACCCATCGTTTTTATCAACACATCATCCGGTGAAAAAAAAAAAAAAAAAAAAAAAAAGAGAGAGAGAGAGAGAGAGAATTTAATAGACAGAAGGGATGGAAGGTAGAATGGTATGATAAGAAGGTGGAATGGATTCACTTTCGTAAGGAGGTAAGCAATCGTCATCCTGAATGGGTTCTGGTCTGAGAAAGGTAGGTTTTGAGAAAGCATGGGCTCTGTTCTCGACCAGAGATGAATAAGGTTCGAGCTGTCTGGGAGCAGCGATGCCAGGAGGTAAAGTACCGAGGGTGATGGGCAAGTCCAATAGTTTCTTTTTGAGATTGAGAGGACCGTGGCGTACTTTCGCGGTCAAGACGAGTCGATATTGAATGGAGAGATGATGAGAGTAAGTGAGGGTAGGTTCGAGGGGTAGCTGGGGCCTGAGGGCCA
The DNA here is from genome assembly GCA_025677835.1 of Sporodiniella umbellata. Classification (NCBI taxonomy): domain Eukaryota; kingdom Fungi; phylum Mucoromycota; class Mucoromycetes; order Mucorales; family Rhizopodaceae; genus Sporodiniella; species Sporodiniella umbellata. The sequence continues at coordinate 27,598 of JAIXMR010000090.1, read as the reverse complement.
AGGTGAGTGTGTTGGAGGCGAGTTTTTGAACCGAACGACTGACGAGGGTGGTCGTTTCTCGCCGGGAGAAAGATTTATAGTTGATTTGGTAAGTACGTTTGAGTGAGGCTTGAAGATGGGATAAGGTATGACTGGCTTCTTGATAGGGTTGGGAGATCAAGAGATGGAGTGGTATGGTCAGGCCGGGTTCGTACACATCGTACGCCAGGCGAGGGATCGAGACCTGGGCTGAGAGGTGTTGGGTCAGGCGGATGTCTTGTACGAGCGCATGAAGATTCTTGACCGGCATGGTTTCAATGATAGGGTGAAACTGAAGCGTGATAGGCTTAGATAGCAGAGGTGCCTGGGATGGGCGTTCAACCGAAACGATCATATGAAAGGCGGTGGCGATCAGGTGATGACCAAAACTGGGTGGGAAGTTGATGACAGGCATTTGACAAGTAAACGGAAAAAGATGTTCTCCCGTCTCTAACACAGGCCATAGCTCGTAAGGTACATGTGTACCCACAGGCAATCCCCACAGTACCGTACGTACCGCAAACAATCGATCGTCGGTCGTCTTGCTCTTTTCCCATCCCATCGCGTCGTAATTCACTCGCTCGGTCGCTTTAAATACAAGCTTGATATGATGAAGAGGCATACGCACCCTATTCGTCACCTTCACTACCCCTTCCATCACTGAGCCTGGATAACACATCGGCTGTCCATGCTCGTTTTGATATTGCGGATAGACCAGAATTTCAAATTGAAGGTTTGGGTCCTTGTTTCCAATCAAGGTCGATATCATCTTACTATTCCTATGACTACGTTTATTGTAGTCTTCTTCTTTAAACAAAATCGATGATAACAAAACGATAAATAACGAGGGTGGGTTTTCGGTTGACTTTTCTTTTAGAAAAGAAAAAATAGATATAAAAAAAAAAAAAGAGAGAGTAAAGAAAAAAAAAAAAAAAAAAAAAAAAAAAAGAAAAAAAAATGCTTTTTATATCCACATCTGCAGACAGAAGCGAATGACCAAATTAGGTAAAAATCATACTTTATTTTTCTGCGTCTATGCAAACCCACACGGAAAAACTAATCTATATGTGTGTGTGTGTGTGTGTGTGTGTGTGTGTGTGTGTAGGTGGGCTGGGTTTGAAGGTCCGTTGGTAGCGTTTCGCTTGCTGTGAGAAAAAAAAAAAAAAAAAAAAGAGGTTCTATCCAAAAGCATTTCACTCTTTCTCTCCATTTTTCTAATCTGGGAAAATAACCATGGCATCATTCCATCACTCTAGCACGAAATCTGCCCTTGTGTGTGTACTTTTTTTTTTTTTTTTTTTTTCCATCCATGACTCAGCTTGTGTCGAGATTACCCTGGGTTCTGTAGATCCGTTTTTTCGGTCTTTGTCTCTCTGCCATGTGTTTTGAAGTTGAATTCTAGAAATCGCTTCCATTCTAATCATTTTCTTCCTTTTATAACTCATCAAAAATGAGGGTGACGTCAAAAAAGTGCTTGTCAATGGAACCGTGTGATGCGGGGTAAGAAAAGACAAGACCCTCTGTTGGTATGAGCAGGGTTTGAATGAACGCGTCTATCAGGTAATGTTTGGATCAAACGTTCCTTTATGCGGTGATCCATTCTTTGTCTATGCGCTTATTCATCAGCAAGCTTTACATGAGCATCATTGGCTTAAGAGGGGGGGGAGGGGAAATCATGCATGACCACCCGTTTGGAAACGCTTGGATAGCATAGGCTATGCATCAACAGTAAAATCATTAAAAAAAAAAAAAAGTCATGCATTGGAGCGTTTATTCTTAAAAGGTCAGGATCAAGGTGAGAGAAAAATCATCTTTGTTTTCCTGCGTATGGACAAGAAGGTCTTGTTCGTCTTTCATCTGTTGTACGATGGCATCTTCCATCTGCACCAAGATTTCCTCACGTTCAGGTTGTTTAAAACGTCGAAAGACTTGTTTGACCGGCTGCGTGTAATGGGTTCTTTCAAGGATTTTCTCGGTCAGTTCTTGAACTGTCAGCTGTTGAAGGTAGATGGCTCGATAGACATCATGCGATTCAAATCTGACTAACAAACTGAGTTCTAGTTAAAAAAAAAGAGGGAAGAGTTGGTTAACAATCCTAATCATGAAAGCTTATTGATTTTACTAGCCACACGTCGGCGTCGATGGGGTGGATCAGGTCCGATCGGTGATGTGGTTGTGCTCAGACAGAGGGATGGCAGAGCCTCCGCTTCGGCCCATTCGCGAAACAGTGTGACGGGCGTGATGGGGGAATAAGCCAGCCAGAACGGATGGGGCTCGCCATGTTTCCCCCTCAGTTTTTCCAGCTGACGTTCGATATGCTTTGTATCATCCTTGTTCTTTCGCTCAGCCCCTTTGTCCCGAAAGAGTTTGATTCGGCAGTACATCTTCTCTCTCCCTTCTTCCGCTCCGCTCTCGATCTGCAGCCGGAGCGGAATCCCTTTCACCCCTTTAATACGCGAAAAATCCGTTGACAGACAATTCAATCTCACATGAACCGTAGCACCCACATGTCCATACCAACGAAAACTTACCCGATCAAAGAGACCGGAATCGATCATCTGCGTCGTATTGGATTTCGTCGGATCTAGAAAAAAAAAAAAAAACGGTGGTTTAAACAAATAGCATAACGGTTGTCTCTGTTACCCAACTCGATCGCTCGCGCACTTTCTGCTTCCGGTTGATGGCTTAACCAAAATTTCCAAAAATTGCTTGTATCTGCCCGATGGATCTCTTCATGAAACGTCAATACCAAACTACTCGTAATCTCTCCCTCCCAGCGATCCATGTCTTTCAGTACAACCGTGTAGTACTGTCCCTTGTTGAGATAGGTCATTGGCCCCTCATCCGCTTTCTGTGCCGCTGCTGTGGGCGCTACAACTTTTCAGCAAACAATCTTGGCTCTTCTTATTTACCTTCTAAACATACGTCGTAACGAATCCGTCTACACTTGTTGTCAGTCCCTTTGTTTCTCATCTCATTCCTCTTTACCTTGTACAGGACGTACGCGATTCAACCGTCATCCTCTGTGGATTCAATTGGTTTTCCATCAAAATTCAAAAAAAAAAAAAAAAAAAAAAAATGAATAAAGAAAAAAGAGAGGAAAAAAGAGTTGAGAAGAAGAAGGCCATATAAATGCCCTTTTTTTTTTTTTTTTTTTTTTTTTTCCTGTCAACAATCCATAACCAGAAATAATCTTGTTTACTTACAATGAGTGACATTGTTATTTCTAAAGCCTTTACAAAGCATCTCTTTTTTTTTTTAGGCTGATCCCTTATTTTTATTGTCTTTGTTCAAAAACCTTAAAAAGGGGTTAAAACAAAGAGACGGGGGGGATTGAAATAAAAACATCAAACGAACCTTGAACGCGTTTTTTTTTTTTTCTTTTGTTTTTTTTTTTTTTTTTTTTGCCATCTTTGTGACTAAAACAACGCTTCAAACAACTTGATTTACCCACATCCACCTAGGCACACGCTTTTGGGATTCAATGAAACGTAGCAGGGCGGAGTTGCTGGCCTCAATCGTAGTACAGACCACACGCACTCTCCCCTTCAAACAACGATGACGTGGATTCTCTACAGAGTTTAAAGTGGCGTATACGTTTTTTTTTTTTTTTTTTTTTTTTTTTTTTTTTTCAGTATATAAAAAAGTGGCGTTCATCAAGGTCTTTGTCACACACCTTCACTCCAATGTTCAAGCCATTCCTCTCTTATTTCCCTTTGTTTTCACTCAAGATTTACTCTATTCTTGGCTGACACGTACTGTAAAAGAAAAAAGAGAGATCCAAGTCTGTGGAAAATAACAAAAAGCAGTTTTTTTTTACGTTTCTTTCTTTCGCTCTTTAGTCAAACTTACACACACCTAGAGATTACTCTCTCCCCGCCCTCCCTTTTTTTTTTTTTTTTTTTATAAAAGTCTCAACGCTAACAGAAAATAGCCCAGGCATTTGTATTTATTTATTCAACCCAGAAAAAAGGAGGTTAGAATCAGAATAAACGCTGTGTAATAAAATTCAGCTTTAGTGAAACGCGTAAAAATAATAATAACAATAATAATAATAATAATAATAATAATAATAATAATAATAATAATAATAATAATAATAATAATAACAATAATAGTGATATTCATACCGTTTTCTTTCTTTCTTTTTTTTTTTTTTTTTTTTTTTTTTTTTGGAATATAATTCAGAAATAATAAGAAAAAAAAAAAGAATGTCAGTTTACAACCATCGACCTATGGTGCCTGCACCACAAAACCGCATTTTAGAAATGTTGGAGACAATACGAAACGATTTTGAGCAATTATCACAAGAACTGTATGTGTGCAAAACACAGCGAGATGACTTTGAACATAAAAGTATTTATATATATATATATAAACAAGTCATGAAGGTTCATCTGGTTCTTAATGAGCGTTTATGGAATTAGTGAATCAACAAATATCAGAGATGAATAGCTTTCAGCAGAGTCTACTTGAACTCGAACGTACTCAGCAAAACCAAAAGAAACAGTAAGCTTTATTTTTACTTTCTATCGATGGATTTGTCTAGGAGGGGGGGTATATTTATTATGATTATTTTTATGTGTGTCTCCTTAGATATGAAGATGAGATCAGCAGGCTTCGTCAACAGATCGAAACACGTATGCCCTCAGGTTCTTCCACTATTCCATTACATCCTATTCCTCCCCCTCCCACTCCCCAGCAACAGCAACCACCATCACAGGCACCTCATCAGCCACCTCCCACGATCGGGCCTGGCTCCAACTATTTTGGCGGTATTATGAACGCGCATACGCAAGGACCACCTGGGCTCGTGGCACCGCCAATACCCGAACAATCGCCTGCCCAGCCTTCTCCTCACTATGCTGCCTATCTGAACGGATCACAGTACGGTCGAGGAATACCCACCCCACCTTCCTCAGGCCATCCCCAGAGACCTGAGTGGGGTAACTATGGTTACCGTCCAGGTCCGTCCGTACCACCCTCTTCTGAAGCCAAACGTAAGTCCAACGCCTCCACCTCTTCCGCACCCCCCTCTCAGATTCAACACCATCAGCTAAAACAGCAATTGTTGCAGAAA
>JAIXMR010000090.1:0-20000 GCA_025677835.1 Sporodiniella umbellata | reverse complement strand
CATCCTCTTCATCCTCTTCGTAAGATTGAGCCAAGGCAGGGTTAAAGTCAAACAAATCTCTGCCAGACATTCCTTGTGATCGACCTGCTTTCATACGCGTCTCCTTTTGCTTACGGGCAGCGCTATCATCTGCTTCTTTTCGATCAATACGGTTCTTTTTCCATTCTTTAAAGGATTCAAGTGTGACAGGTGTCTGGTTAGGTCCAAGTTTATGACGCTAAATACCACAAAACAAAAGATAGCTAAGTTTTTCTAGAAACGAATATTCTTCCAATAAAATAAAAGCTTACCTCGGTTTCCAAGAATTCTTCAAGAGAGATCTCTTCCTTTTCTTCTTCCTTGTTTTGTTTCGATTTAAGAATAAATCCTGGGGGAAGTGCATGACGATATTTACAGGCAACACCGCCATTGGGACATTCCCAGAACCAACCGTACTTGCTAGACTCGATTGCTTCCAAAAAGAACTTGCATACAATATCTGTAGGTGGCTGTTTTCCAGATTTGCTCTGAACAACTTGTTCCAACTTTTCTTGATCCCATTTATCCATTGTGTCTATAGAATACAGTTTAAGCGCTATCTAAGGCTCTTTTGTCATTTCTATACCTTCAGCTCGACTGTCTGTGTATAAATCCTTCTTGTCTACCTTTCTTCCCACATTCAAGTCGTGAGAGAATTTACATTTGGCTCCTTTTTCACAGTGACCTTGCTTGAAATACATACAGAGGACTGTCTTAGGGTCAGTACCAAAAGGTACCTTTTGTGGTGTCTGTACAGGACTGAACAGCTCTGCAAATTCTTCACGTTTCTTTCTTTCCAACTCTTTTTTGTCTTCTTTTTTAGAGTTCTATATATGCAAAAAAAAAAAAAAAAAAAAAAAATCTAAGTAGACCGCTCTTTTTTTTTTTTTCTTACATTGTTGGCATTTTGATCATTTTTGCCTTGAGCCTGAACTTGTTGGATGTATTTTTGAACTTTGGTAGACTTGTTTTTATTCTTCATGCCAAAGGTTTTGTCTTCAGCAGCCTTTTGCTTCTTGGCTTTTTCAGCTTTGGTAGGTCCTTGCTTCTTTGGTGGCATGGTCTAATTTTTTTTTCTTTTTTAAAAGAGGCTTAAAAAATGTTTTTTAGAAAAAAAATATTAAGAACCCATTGATGCTGTATGTATGGTGCTGAGATTGAAAATAGCTTGACGTTAGGTGAAAACAAATATCCATTAAAAGTTATGTCATCGTTTGCTTATGTTGCGGATGATTTTTCAAGACCTATTCTCAATAAGGCGTATACCGGCCTCATCACTTATTTGGTTTCTCAATTGCTTTCTTTTCTTTTTTTTAAAAAAAAATAGCCTGTTTTGTTATTATAGAATACAAAGTGTGTCTATTTGGGCATTTTCGGACAATGGATTTTAACCTAAAATCAAGCTAAAATATCAAATTTTTACTTCATTCGGCTGCCACAAAGGCTCTTTTGTGCCTGCAAAGTGTCCTTTTTTGAGGCATACTCTATACAAATGCTTGTATAAACTGTGTTTACTATAGGATTTTTTTTTTACTGTGTAGCTCTTCAAAAGTGACTGTAGTGCTTAAAGAAAGGGAGTGATGGTGGACTTGAAAAAAAAAAAAAGGTATCTTTTATGTGTATAACATGCTTTAACGTCCAAGTTCTGAAATTGAATTTTTTTTTTTTAACAAGCTGCGGCTACAAAGAAGTTGCCCCTTTCCAACCTATACGTACTATTTATTTTCTTTTCAGATCGGCTGAATAAAGCCACCTGGGACCAACCTAATACGAACTGTCTTTCAAGAGCAATCAAAAACTATAAGATGCTATATTTTGTTCCTTTCTATGCCCCTTATATTTTGTTCCGGAAACAATAATGTGGCGCAAGCGTCGAAGAGGCCTTTTCTCTCATGCTTCTTTAATTTCGACAGAAAAGCCCAGAGTTCTTTTAGTTTCTTGCTACTGTATACTCACTTTCTATTTTCTTGCCCCCTACGTTTTTTTTCACCAAAAAAAAAAAAAAAAAAATAACCAGTTACTTAAAATTTGTTGGCTCGTCCTTAATTTTTATTTCTTCTTTGTTTTGCAAGAGATTAAACCAGGAACACTTCTTTTAAAAAGATAAAAAAAAACAAAAGATCGGTCCTGCCGAGATTTGAACTCGGAATCAGATTTTCAGAAATAGACGAAAGTCGAGTGTTTCCAATTTACACCACAGGACCCTTTTTATCGTATTTAATTTTGCTTTTTTTAATATTTACTTTTGCTCACGTGATCAAAAAAGTTATTTTATTGTTTACTCAAGGGCTTGCATATAAACACACTTTTAAACTTTAACGTTAAAAATGAAACGAAATTATGTGTCAACTGAATATACAGAGTTGTTCTTAGTCTGAAAGTCAATAAAGAAAGAGCACTTTGTAAAAAAAAACATCCAAAAATGGCATAATCGTGGGTTCGAATCTCGCTGAACGCCAAAATCCCACATCAGAATGACCCTCCTTTTCTACCATGTTTAATGCATTACTTGTTGAATTGTATATTCTGAAAGCTATTGGTTATTGTATATTTTACTTTATTTTTCATGTTTACTTGCGCTATTAGGTCTGCAATTTTTTTTCGTGTTCACTAGTAACAAATACTCCTTGATCTCTTTTTCTTAAAAGAAAAAAGCAAGAGGCTGACTTGAAAAGTTAAGTACGATATTTTTTAAAGTGTAAAAACATTTACAAACCTCAGAGAAACTAAGAGAAACCCAATTATCTTAAAACAGTATTATAGAAAGAGCTTTATGAGGATAAATCTTTATATATTATAAACAAGCCAGTTGAGAAAACCTATCTAATTTCTGAAATTTTCAATTTTATTAAAAATAGTGTATAGCAACCTTCTCTTTCTTATTATAAAACAGACAGATATAAAGTGGTTCATGTGAAAGAACAACGTTTAACGTTCCTCTCCAATAGACTCTATGTTCTAAACTTGAGCTAGAATTGGAATAAAAACAAAAAAAAAGTAAACATGTAATTTGTAACGACTTACCGTTAACGTTTCTTTAACATTATCATTGTCTTTACTGTTCCATATGAAGCTATTTTCGATTGTTTTTTTCTTTCGATATTAATATGTTCTTACATTCTTTATTTCTACTAATGAGTATATATACTCTTTTTGATCAATTTGCATAATAAACTTCAGCAAACTATTACTCAAGCTATTTCTTCTTAGACTACCTGTCTATTCCTTATTATTTTTATTATACTTAATCTTTTGTCTCGCTCTTACTTTTCTGCTTTGTTTTTGTATCAATACAAGTCTGACCCTTTCCAGTTCTCTCCTTTTTTCTGATTGAAGATACAACTATTTACATTATTTTTCTAAATTAATTCTTATTGGCCTTTATTCTTTGACTGCTCACATCTAAAACCTTTCTTGGTTTCAACAGTTTTGGTGTTTACATCTCTTTTGTTCAATAAATAGGCCGTAATATATTACTGTTTTTTTTTTTAATAATTCTAAAATTATATCTTTTTTTATCAACTCAATAGATTTTTATATTAACTTTACGGCAACTGTAGTGTATTGTTTCTAATGCTCTCTAAAGGCATATTCAAAAGCAATGTATTTTTGGCTGCATGGACACGAGGAGCTTTTTATTTTGTTGTACCACGGGAACTTTGTAGGTTTTTTGACAGTTATTAAAGTGCTAATATCACAAACAAAGGACGTTTTCTATCTGTTTTTTTTCTTTTTTTTTTTTTTTTTTTTTGAAAATCCATATCCACTAAGCAGCAGCTTCTTGTAGTCTATAATTGATGTTTTTTGGCTTGGTGTATATAGTATTAAAGCGATTTACATTTGTTTAGTGTACGACTTTTATGTACAATGCAACAATAGAGAGTATTGTTTGTGTCTAGATAGGTGACTAATAAGAAACGATACTTGATTTCGAGAAAGGAAACATATAGACAAAGAACCGACTGAACATTTAATAAGGTGGCACTTTTCTTATATACATAGGGCTTGGTATTGATAAGCATAAAGTTGTTTTTGGCTTTTTTCCAAATTTTCTTTTTGTGCTCTTTGTTTTCTTTAAAATATTTTTATGACTTGGTGACTCATGTAGCGCATTTAATGTGTAAAAGCTTATTGAAATCTTGTTTATTGGATATTGACTATCGCAAAGTTGTCAAAGAGGATGATCTCTGACCCTCTCAGAAGCCTGTATGATCCTCAATTACGTCCCTCCTAATTGTATCAAATGGTTGAGGAATGTTATTAGGCTGTTTGCCAAAAATAGAGAAAACTCTACGGTCGTCACACCTTCAACTCTGTCACCCCGCTGAAGCATTTCCAAGTTTTCAAAACTTGAATATGAAACATCAACATTGGCAAGGTTGAAACGAGCAGATGTCCATTACTAGCTCCTTGAATGGATCATCAAAATTTTCTTCCTAACATTTCGCCCATATTTCAGAATAAGATACGGTTATTATTTAAAGATCGCAAAAAACAGTTTTTTTTAAGCACTCATAATGCGGCCTGAGGACCTGTAATCGCATATTCCTTTTCAGACCTGACAACTTTACAAGTAGTTGATTAATTTCAAGCGAACTCGTGAAGAAATGGGCGACTTTTGTTAAAAGTCCGGTTACCTATTTCAGAAAGGTGTCAGTGGGCGCACCCTCAATAGCCAGCGGTGATCCAACATTAGTGATAGCCCTCACGTCATTTTTTAATGATGAACAGACAAACACTTTGAAATACAATTATTGTTCTTTTGAAAACTTAAATTCATAACTCGGAAACAGCAAGAATTTAAAATTTCGCGCCAAAAAGGCAGCAGAAAAGCAGCTAACGGGAAAGAGTCTCTAACCTTCGAAGCATGCTGCAATGGCTCAGGAACAAGATTTAGGAATTCCCAAAAGAAAAAAAAAAAAAATATGAACAAGCACAGTCTCAAACACAATATAAAAAGAAAACAGAGCCGAGTATTCACAACAAACAAACGCTTTAAAATTGCACGTCTATTGTTTTTCAACCAAAATAAAAACACACAAGAAAAAGGCAACAAAGCTGTATGCATCACAAGGTACTTTTATATGCGTGTATAACCTATTTTTAAAAGTAAAGAGCTGCAGGGACTCAACAGCTGCAAAAGAAGGTTTTTATTTTTCTCTTTCTTAATAGATAAAATGAAATAGTATATTTGAAAATACAAACAAAAGGGCCAAGTATATCTATAGTCGACACCTTTGCCTTTTTGAAAAAGAAATCAGTCAAACTCCATTTACTAATAGAAGTTGTATATGACTTTCTGTACGACCCTAATTGACTGGTTACAAATTTAGAAAAAGTGCTCCTGAACACTTAAATCTCTTGGTTTTATTTTTATATTTCGTTTTCTTTTCTTCTCAGCTCTTTTTTTATTTTATTTTTATTTTAATCCATGTCTGTAGATACACCGCCTTTTGACCCTTCAGACTATTCTTATGTTATTGGCATAGGTAACATAGTTGGTGTTTAAAAGTAAAAAAGATTTTTCTTTAAAAAAAAAAGTGATTGTCTAGATTTTGGCACTACCTTTTCTGGTTGTTGCTATGCTTTCTCAAAGGACGGAAATGATGAAATTATTGATATTACCAAATGGTGTGTTACATAATAAAGATATTGTCTGTTCACATATTGCTAATTTTTTTTAACAATTTAATTTCAAAGGCCAAAACAGCAAAATGTATATCCAAAAACACCTACGCTTTCTTTATATCGTAACGGGTCAACCAAGTTGGTTGCTTGGGGGCAAGAAGCAAAGAAAACAGCGATGAAGAGGAACAACAGCGATCAGTTACTGTCGAGATTCAAACTTCAGCTGGACGACAACTTAAATCTTGAACCTTTGCCCAATGGCTTGACAGCTCTGGAGGCCATTACTGACTATCTAGAAGCATTCCACAGCCATGTCTGCAAGGATTTACAACGTGGATTTGCAAACAACTACGATTCAAGCAAGTTCCGTTATTGTTTAACAGTACCTGCTATGTGGAGTGACCAGGCTAAGGCTACTATGCGTGAAGCCGCTATTCGAGCCAATATCATTAACCGTTGGGATCACCCGAGTCGATTAATGCTTATCAGTGAACCTGAAGCTGCTGCACTTTACTGCGAAAAGAAATGTGACCAGTTCAATCTCGGTCACGGTCAGCGTTTCTTAATTTGCGATGCAGGTGGAGGCACAGTAGACTTGATTGTATTTGAAATAGACGATTCGGGCGAAAAAAGAGCACTGAAAGAGGTCACCAAGGGTTCAGGAGACTCTTGTGGTTCTACTTTTTTGGATATCCGGATGCGAGAGTACCTCAAAGACCGTTTCTACCATCATGGAAAAGTGAGCGATACAGCCATGGAATCTATGATGGAAACATTCATCGATACGATTAAGGTAAAAAAATATTCATCTAAATTGCACGTTTGAGGAGCCCAACACTTATAGCTCCTTTTTCTCCCTTTTATATATATACATATATATATATATATATATATATATATATATATATCTATTTGTTTATTTATTCTGGATTTGTTTTCTTGTACACCAACACTAAACCATTCTCAACGCTCCTTTATCTTTAACTATATAAATACATATTACACCAGCCTGAGTTTGATGGAGACGAAGATCAGTATTTATCCTTACCTGCCTCTTTAGGTATCGAAGGCACGGACGATCCAGATGCTGGTATTGAAGACGGGACGCTTCATATCCCATGCCACGAGCTACGTCAGCGTGTGTTTGAACCCGTTATAAACCAAGTGATCGACCTTATCGATGAGCAAGTACAGCAATCCACTACGAAATTAGACGCTATTTTTCTCGTAGGTGGTTTTGGTCAGTCCACTTATCTTTATCGACGAGTCTTGGCCGAATTCCAGTCGCGTGTAGGCTTCATTGGTGTGCCTCCTCGTGGCGAATTGGCTGTAGTCCGAGGTGCTGTTTACTTTGGACTCAACCCACGAATGGTGACTGAACGTGTCTCAAGACGAACATATGGCCTAGAAACACGTATGGTGTTTGATCCTCACTTTGATCCTCCCGAGCAATGTATCAAGGGAGATGACAATCGACTGTTCTGTAAACAGAGATTTAGTGTGTTTGTTCAAAAAGGACAGGCAGTAAATGCCGATTACTGTGTATCCAAGAACTTTATGATTGCCTATCCAAATGATACAGATACAGGTACGTCTATTGCTTGTCAATATCACATTGACTCATTCTTTTTTCTTGCAAAGATTTGTTTGCTTTTGATGGTGACGAACCTATTCCTCGCTTGACAACCCACCCTCAGGTTTTCAAAGTGGCCAGATTTCCTATCAAGATGCCAAAGTTTGCAGACATTCAAAAGGGCCAGCCAGTTTTTATGACCATCAAAATGTATTTTGGCCAAACGGAAATTAAAATCGAAGCTCAAATCCGCGATCGTAAATTCACCTTCACCTCTGCTTTTGAAACAGTCGAACGAGAGATGATGTCTTCTCTCAATACATTATCCGTCAAATCAGATGAGCCGCCTGCTTTCTATCAAAGCCAATCTAATACCTCTGGTTCCAATCTCTCCTCTCGCCCCCCTTCTTCTCGTGACGTTGTCTATCCTTCCACAGCCAGAAAAGAAGAAGACAACACCTTTAATGATACGGACTCTAGACACTCTTCTTCTTATAATAACAGCAGCTCAAGAAAAATATTTGGCATCAAGTTTGGCAGAAAACGATAAGCACACTCACTCTTATATACAAAGAATAGAAAATACATACATATGACGGCTCATATAGACCTTTCTTATTTTCTTTCTTTTAATCTTTATAAAAAAAACACTCCCTAATGACTTTAACATATATCTATCTATACAATCTTATATACGTACACGCATTCTTTTAATATAATGCTAATAAACTTGAAAACAAAAGTAAAACATTAAAATGAACACTTCATTGGTCAGAGCTTCTTCCCAAGGGTTTCTTTTTGTTTTTTTATATATACACAAATCCAGAAAATATGAGAAGCAAACCTTTTTTGCACATTTATCTTTTGAAAATAAAGTTTTATTATTCTTATTACTATTACTGCTATACGTATATTTAAAACAGAGAGTGATCAATTAATATCTCTGCTGAGAATGCAACGGTTAATTTCACGTTTCTCTCATACTTTGGTTCGCGATGAACGTGAGGTCTCACTGGGTCAAAAATATGGCGATTACATTCAAGGGTCTATGAGTTATGGAGCCACAGCAGTGGTACGCTTAGTAAGATCTCAGGGTGCTGTCTTGGCCGTTAAAGTGCTAAAGAAAAAAACAAAGAAAGAGAAAGACAAGGATTATCTCAAAAGGGTACACAGCGAATATTGTATCAGCAAAGCTGTCAGTGGACATCCCCATATTGTTAATACACTTGATTTGATTCAAGATGATTGTCATCGTTGGTGTATTGTCATGGAAAATGTATAAAACCCCCTCCATAAAGTATAGTCAAGTGTATCCTAAGCTTTTTTTTTAAAAAAAAAAAATAGTGTGAAAGAGGCGATCTGTTCAATTTTGCATTTGAGCTTTCTTATTTGTCTCAAGGCGAATGTGAATGCCTCTTTAAGCAGCTGATGATAGGACTACAGTATCTCCACCATGTCGGTATTGCTCACCGAGATATTAAGCCTGAGAATCTTCTCTTGTCTAGCGCAGGTCAACTGAAAATCGCTGATTTTGGTGTGGCGGACGTAGTTCAGTCTAGCTTTGAGAAGACGTCGCATAACAGTCTTCGATGGTGTGGTACTCAGAGTTTCTGGTCCCCCGAGATTTGGGATCTTTCCAAAGCAGAAGATGGTTATGACGGTCAGGCATTGGATATATGGAGTGCGGCCCTTTCTTTTTTTTGTATTCGTTATCAGCGTTTGCCCTTTTCGGTTTCTTTTTACCATCCAGTGAATCGCGCTCCTCGCTCCATTCAGCCTAGTTCACCTGCTTCCATATCGAAACTATTGCCTGGAGATGCTAACTATGAAAAATACGTCGCTCATCGAGAAGAAACACGCAATCCTCTTTGGCGCCGTTTTCATCTGTATTCCTTGCCTATACAAACTTGTCTTGTAGGCATGCTGAACCCAGACCCTCAGAAACGTTGGACAGCAGATCAGGTAATAAACTCCGAATGGGTAAAAGGAATTGAGGTCTGTCAAGAAAACCCTGTCTCTAACAATCCGCGACATTATCATCGTGTCTTTAACTAAGTATTTTCTACAACCTTTGTATTTACTTTTTTTTTATTGTCTATTTTTCAAATCCTTTTTTTATATATATATATATCTTTACTCCTCACAGTATTTGTGTATACATGTACACATTAAATTAAATTTTCTTTTCGTCTATTGCTAGTTTCCAGAGCGCTAATATATAAAAGTACATATTTACATAAAGGAGGCAGGCTGGGAGACAAAATGTCAGGAAGTTAAAATATGTATTTAAGTTTTAAAGGTAGAAAACAACTCCTTTAAAAAAACTGCTACAAAGACACGATGACAAAAAAAAAAAACTTTTAAATTATATGGAGTATTTTAGATAAAGCCAGAGCGTTTAGGCCTCCAATCCAAGCTCTTCTAAAAGCCCATCTAACAGCTCTAGCTTTTCGTTGTAAAGGGATTCCAATTCTGTCCAAGTTTCTTGATATTCATCATCAACCTTGCCCAGCTCGTTTAGATCTTCATCGGCAATAAAGTATTTTTTGCCCAGAAAGTATCTCAAGTCATCTATAAAAGGAATAGTATCTATAAAGTAATGAGTAAATGCAAGTAAATCCATGTCTTTCTCTCTCTCTCTAAGTGTATACCTGTTTTCTCTCTTTTTTTGATTGTCTGTGCACTCTTTTGAATAAGCTGTCGAAATTCAGGCTGCTTTATATGACTATCCAAGTGATCTGCAAAATACTTGATACAATATTGTTCTACACGGTCAACTTCCAGCTCAATGGCTGTATCGATAAGCTCATAGACATTGATGACAGGCTCTTCATGGTTGGTGATTGCGATGGCTGCCAGTGCTTTCAATCGATCGATGAGAAGCATATCAGCGACCAAGAGAACGTCATAGGCGTCTTCAGCCTGAATAGCACACTTGTCGGTATAAATGAACTGAAGGATATAATAAAATATGTCGGGATCTACATCAGAGAGTTCCATCATGGACACTTGTATTTTTGTGCCTGCTGTGTATCGTACTTGGATTTTGGCCTTATCGCATTCACTAAATGACCCGTTCAATAATGTTCTAAAGTATTCTGAGCGACATAGAAAGGCACGATGACATGGGAATAGGACATCTCCATCAAGCCGAAGTACAGTATCTACAAAAAACATCTCTGGGTTTTCGCCCGTCTCTGTTTTCCATTCGCCAGTTTGAATCCAAGTAGAGCCATCATAAACAGCTTCAATAGCGAGTAGTATTAACCGATCAAACAGGTTTTCAAAATCGTTTCTTAAACGTGTAGTTTCTTGTTTACTCGACTTCTGAGCACCCCGAGCACCCTCAAGAAGGTTAGCGTGAAGGTGATCCAGCCCAAGGTGCTTGGCTGCAAACACTGTATTTTCCAAAATATCCTCTTCGACGTCATGATCCACATAACCTGTATAGAGATATCTAAGAACGGTTCTCCATGATGCTGGATAAATCAAGCTTTTTTGAAAGCGAACACGATCCTGGTCCCACCAACGACCTAGAAGATTTTTGGCCAAGTAGTCGGAGCGTGTGGCCAAAACAAACTTGTGAACAAAAAATTCATGCGATTGCCCTACTAGAGGAATTTCAAATGTCAAATCAGCATGGTCATATAGCTCAAACAGATGATGAAAGAATAACAAATAGGGTTGATTTTCATCTACTGCTTTCGTTAACTTGTAAGACAATAATAGGTTTCTAACATTGCTATTCAGTGCGCCATATAGACATCTCTCTCTACAAATAGCCGTTCCTGTTAGAACGGTCTATAGAATACATAGATACATAGATACATATGTATGTATCTATTTACCCTTGGAAGGTATTCCTGTCACACTGGGCGCCATTTTCTAAAAGAAATTTGACAACGACATAATGACCACATAAACCTAGATACAGTGTCATGTTATGATGATTGTATATATCTTTGTTTGTTTACAAGCCCAGTATAAAGGCGAGCACTGCCAATCGTCCACAATATTGATAGGTGCATTAAAATTATTAACTAAACTCTCCACTTTCTCAATATCTCCCTCTTTAGCCGCAGCACACAACTCTTCAAATATTGTTTCGTCTAATTCGTCGTCGCAACCATCGTCATTCGATGCTGCTGCTAAGCTCATGACTTTGCTTTTGGTTGTTAATGGCTTTTTTCCCATTCTAGAACCAAAAAAAAAAAAAAAAAAAAAAAAAAAAGTAAAAGATAAGCGGTCTAAAAAAAAAAAGGTTAAAGGTGCAAGGGAATACAAGTGTGTTTGTGTATTTTAGTTTATTTTAAGTTTTTTTATTATTATTGTTGTATCTTCTTGAATTGTTTTGTGCATAAAAATAGAAGATATTAAGCCTCACGTTATTGATTCAAGAGGGGTGGAAGACGATAGTTTGATCGATGTAAGATGACTTTCTCGTACATAGCACGCAACTTTTCATTTTCTTGTTTGGCTTGAACCAAATCTTTAGATAATTGGTAATTCATATCCATAAGCTGTGTGGCTCGATTCATCATTGATTTTGTATCCTTTTGTTTTCGTGCACGATATTTGGCCGAGGCTAAGCGATTGCGATATCGCCTTTCGTTAGCAGAGAGTGGGGTTTTGGATTCTTCTGGGGAATTAGTTAAGGA
Source organism: Sporodiniella umbellata (assembly GCA_025677835.1). Classification (NCBI taxonomy): domain Eukaryota; kingdom Fungi; phylum Mucoromycota; class Mucoromycetes; order Mucorales; family Rhizopodaceae; genus Sporodiniella; species Sporodiniella umbellata. Next base: position 8,123 of record JAIXMR010000090.1, on the reverse strand, counting down.
AGGTATCAAACATGGGCTTTCGTCTGTGTTCATAATTTTAAATATTTAGGAGAGTATATATATATATATATATGTGTAGAAAAACAGAAACCAAGAAAAACGAAAAAATAAAAATAAATAAAAAGAAATCGAAAAGGCTATATACATATTTATATATATCCATTGACATCATGTCCCAAGTCGAGCCAGAGCTGCAAATTGGTGGAAATGGTTTTATTTCTAATGCCGCTAACAAGGTAGACATCGTTTTGAGTCGACTCTACAAGACAACATAAATGAATGTGGGCTAAGACCTCTTAGGATATCAACCATTAGTTTCCAGAACTGCTGTTGTGCTTCAGCATCATTTTTTGAGACTTTATTGCAAATACCTTTTCTTTTTGTACACAGGTTGGTCTTTGAGACATCAAAGATTAGTTTACAAAGGAGTTTTTTCAACTTTCAAAAAAAAAAAAAAAAAAAAACCCCTAATTCTTCCTAGGTTTGAAGCAGTAAATAGGTGAGATGAAAGCACCTTTTTTCGCGAAAACTTTGATCTTTAGCTTGCGACATTGAACCAAAGCGTGGGTTTGTAAAGAACCATAACGATAAATCTATAAAAGCAAGTCGAGGGCTTTCCAAAGTGCTTTTTGATCTTGTCTAGACCCCATAGTATAGCATGTATCCTTACATGATACGAGTCTCGACAGTAATGATCTGGAAAGAAATTTCCCGTAGAGAAACGCCACAAAAAGCGTTCTGGGAAATTAAGGTGTACCAAAAGGCTTTGCATTAACTTTTACCATCGTTTGGGCATCCAGCTGGTAAGAAAAAAAAACCCTTTTTCAATAGAAAACCAAGATTGTAAAGTCGTTCTTACAAATAACTGTATCGTCAGTAAAAATCTGATCATAGTTTCAAGTAAAAGTGGTACTCTGAAAAACTTGAAGTGTTTGCTCCAAGTCGACAGTTATGCAATATGCAATACCATTGTTGACTGTATTTTATTATTGTTCAAAATCAATTAAATGTCCATTGACCAGATTATACAGCTGTACGGATTTGCGTGAACATTTTGACGTCAGAGTATATCAAAATGTTATGTACTGGTTTTGAAGTAGAGTGCTACCAGTAAACTAAACCGCATTTTTGAGATTTTAAGAGAAAGTTTTAGTATTTTGCTACCAAACTAAAGAACATTTCTGCGGGTTAATATACTCTTAGTATGTTTCTGATTTTCTATTAAAGATATGCTTTTCGAGAACTTCCATCCAATTGAGAGTTTTCTGTCACAAACTTTTTTAGTTAGCACAAGAAAGAAAAAGAAAAAAGGCTAGAGTGTGTGGCTTAACAGTCATTCACTTTTGCCTCTATAAGGCCATAGAAAGTTCTGTGAACAGTTCTTGTGACTATGCTCATGGTCTATTGTTCCTTTTTTTTTTTTGACAAGGTTGACTAGTTTTTGTCGCTCTTGATGGACTTCTGGACACAGCGCCCATAACGAGGCGGCCAACAGTAGTTTCATATGTATAGTAGCGCTCTTGGTCTGTTCGTTTTTGTGCGACGTATATTTAAACAAACGAGCAAAACACTCTGTTCTTTTCTCGGCTGGGTCTTATTACTGCTGAATGCTACAGACACACTTTGCAGCAATGATCTACATAAAATAACAAACGAGGTTACAGAAAAAAATCCAACATACAGAGTATGGATATTGTGATAACCAGAGTGGCGCACGCTTAATAAAACAGTACTCAAACAAGAAGCCTTAATGAGAGCCCTTCAAAACAAATAAGCAAGTTCCCATACATTCTTTTTTCGAATGATGTTATTTGTAAGATTAACAATTATCTTTTGTCATACCCAATATAAATAAACTAGAGAAAAAAAAAGGGTTTTATGCTTATAGAATATATTAGAATATTACCGCAGAAAGAGCTTGACAAAGACAATCAAATTCAAAAACTACAAGCTTAGAAAGGTCGTTGCTGATGCTCTTTTGTTAACACCAAGCTTCTAACACAACCAAAAGCAAAGAACAAAAGTAAAAGTCATTTCTAAAGTATTTGGGGGTAAGGCCTATCACATACTTTGAAGCTCAATAGGTACTCAATCCTGTTGATTTGAAAAGACTTTTCGTTTTTTTTTTAAAAAGAAAAAAACAAAACCGCTCTGGACTATGCAAGTGTCTGTAAAGACTAATGACAATTGATTCACTCCCTAAGGCGCTTTGGTTGGACTGGCTATACTTTCTTTTCTTTTTTTTTGTTTTCGCAGTAACCAACATTGTGACAGGTAAGGTATAAAAGAGTAGCAGCGATGACCGCATAAAGACGAATTCTATGAACGAATCTTTTGTCTACTTAACAAATATTGCGTTATGCTCTTGCTCAACTTTAGACCTGCTTGTGCGATGAGCCTTACTAGTCAAGCCGCACCTGGTTTCTGTCTCTCTGTATTTTCCCTATTTAGAGCCAATGCCCAAATGGTGGTGGCACTGAGGTAAAGCTCATCTGCTGAGGATTCTGATTTGGCTTTCAAGATTTGCCTGATTGAATAGCTGTTTGGATTATCTAGTGGTTTGCATGCAAATCGCCTTGGATCGGCTATACTCGTGTATGCTCTAGGTTTGTGAAGAAGATCAGTGTCGATGTACCTGGAAAACAGGGATCTAAAGTCACCCTTTTTTACAAACAATGTTTTCTGAACTGTATAGCCAATGCGGTAAATGCAGCTGTCACTATCAACTGCAGTTTGCTTACATTCCGATTTCTAACACGGCAATCTGTACCGAACCAAGCCCTTCTCTGTTCTAGGAACTGCATAACGTTCGGGAGTATTTAACTCCATCCTTATTGACTGCAGACAGTGTACATAATAATAAAGCTGTTTTATTTACACACCTCCCCGCTCGAACCCTCCTCTTCCTCTTCCTCTTCCTCCTCCTCCTCTTCCTCGTCTTCCTCCTCTTTGACCTCTATCTTTTCCTCAGTGTCGGAAACGTCCATCGGCTCGGCTTTGATGGGTTTTTCATTGTGTTTCCTGGTACTGCTTACGTTAGCTGCAGTCTTAGATAAATACCCCTTACTCATTTCTTTCTGTCAAAGCAAGTTTTCTACGTTGTGCAGCACTTAAGAGTCCTTTGAGCTGTTTTTGTCTCTAGAAAACTTGAGCATCTGTTTGAGAGATTGTTAAGAATTTACTTGGATCAGCGTCGCTAACTTTCTCTTCATTTTTCTGTATTTGACTTGTTTTTCAGGGCTTAGCTCTGGATCGGTTTGACAAGCAACATCGATACCCACTCTTTCGACCATTTCGCGTTTTCTGTACACAAAAAAAAAAAAAAAAAAAATTGAATGTTTTTTTTTAAACTAAGTTTAGACTTTTTCTTTACTTAAAACGCTCTGTTCTGGGTTGCACTTTGATTTCATAATTTTTTTTTTTTTTTTTTTTTTTTTTTTTTTAACAGTTTATTCGACAAAGAGGAAAGCTGTTCCATGGCAACTGCAGCGAATGAACAAGTGTTATTTTACGAAGGCAATAAAAAAAAAAAAAAAAAAAAACAGAGAATGTGTTCATAGAAAATAACAATTTGCTTTTTATAGACAATGAGGATTCAGATGGCTCTCTTCAGAGTTGGATAAGTTGGTTTTGTTCATTAGCAGGTCACGAGTTTTACCTTGAAGTACCTGAGGACTTTATCGAAGACGATTTCAACCTGACCGGTCTTTCTTCTGTGGTGCCGTATTATCAAGAGGCGATGGATACCATTTTGGATATCGAGCCTGAAGAGCAAGACGAGAAGAAACCTTGGCTAGACCCAACAATGATTGAGCGGTATGCGATCTTGCTGTACGGATTGATTCATCAACGTTATATAATCACTCGGCACGGTCTACGCATTATGGCTCAAAGATACACCCATGAGCAGTTTGGTGTCTGTCCTCGAGTGTATTGTTACAAGTGTCCGGTCTTGCCTTGTGGCCGTTACGACGAAATTGGAAAAGAAAGCGTACGTCTCTATTGCCCTTCTTGTCTTGATATCTATTCCCCACCCACTTCCCTACTTCAAGCCATCGATGGTAAGCGGCTGATTCGATGTACATCCATTTATCTTCTTTCTAATAGGTGCGCATTTTGGTACTACTTTTCCTCATCTTTTGCTTGAAACTTATCCAGAATTGATGCCCAAGGTGAAACCTTATGTGTATCAACCACGCATTTTTGGATTCCGAGTTCATGAGAGCGCCAAATCTGGGCCGCAAATGCAATGGCTGAGGATGCGATCCGAAGAATTTGTAGAGTTTGACGAAGAAGAAAAAGAGGAGGATGATAAGGTAATAGGATGGGTTTTCCTAAAGCTCTAGTGACACTTAAAGCTATACTTTTCTCTTTTAGCCCATACCTCCATTGCAGGCGGTGGATAATAATGTAAATGGTTCAGCTGAACCCAAGGAATCAAACAGCTTCAATAGCTTATTTCGACGCTTTTTTTGATCCTTGTTTTATTGTTTACAAAAGGTGTTTATTATTATTAATATTAGTGTTGCTTCGGCCTCTTAAGTAACAGATTAAAGCGTTTCTTGACTTGATAATACATGAATTAGATCGTTCAACTGTTTTCCATGCGGGTATTCACAGTAACCCATAGAAACGCTCCATTGCCATATTAGCTTGAGTCGCTTACTCTGACGTTTGGACCAGAATTCGTCCGAGTGCTTCTCTTCCCCAAGTTTGCACGGAGTCTCTTTGACAATCGTAGATGAAGAGGAACAAGGGTAAACAGATTGAGGGTATGGTACAGCTTTCTCTTGATCTGTGTGTAGCTCATCTCGGAGCGTTGCACATTTCCAGTAGTATTTTAGGAGGCGTTTTTCTTTTTCTTCTTTTCTGTATCGTTTTTTACGCTGAATGATCCGAAGGGATTGTATCAGGTAAACGGTAACATAAATCGACGACAGTACAAGGATCAGCTTGGGTAACACTGTATCATAAAAGGTGTTGTTGGTTAATGCTGTTGAATTTGTGTTCATTATAAGAATAATTATTGGTGCAGGTATAGAAGATATCTCTAACGTTTTCCGTGGCTGTTTTTATTTCACGCTCTCTCTCTTTCACATACACACGCACGCACGCACTTTCTCTTTATTGTTATTATTATTGCTATTGCTATGATCCTTCACTATCCCATGAAAGAGTATATTATACAAATAATTTAAAATTGACTCTATGGATCAATTCGGTATTAAGAAAAGGGTAACGATGATTAAGTATATATATATATATATTCAGAGAAGAAATAAAGAAAAAAAAACAAGAACCTAGCTAACCTATTTATCCATTTTTTCTTTTGCCCCCAGAATAATAAAAGGCCCTGTTTAACTCTAAAATTCTTAACGATTTCGGGTGACACGGCTGAAACAGTAATACAACAAGCCGAAGATTTTAAAAAAAAAAAAAAAAACAAGATAGCAAATTTTAATGATTTTTCGCATAAAATAAGAGAAAAACTAAATAAAAAAGCAAGTGAAAAATAAAAAAAAAGGTAAAAGCAAACAAACAAAAGCACATTTTATACACTAGCCACCTTTAATACACGTACACAGGCGTCAATAGTATCGGATGATTGATCTATCGCTTGACAACACGATTCAAATTGAGATTTCCAACTGCTAGAATCTAAAAGAATATCTGCCAAAGCTTTCACGATGACTAAAGTTAACATATAGCACTGTGCAGGATCCGGAGCAACCAAAGTGGCATCAGAGAGTTTAAACGTTTTGATCACATTCACAATATCGTGTTCCATCGTGTCGCTTATACAAAGCTGGACACGGATCAGTTGATATCTAAACAGAAAAAAAAAAAAAATTAATTATAGGTATTAAAAAAGCCCTGCAAATCTCTTTTTTTTTACGTTTCCAGAATACGTTCACTTAAAATATGGCCTCTTAAACCATGCGTCTCATCCAGTGTTCTTTTCTCTTGCTTTAAGAGTGCCATGACGTCGGATCGTCGTTGATATTTTTCCAAGTCGTGTAAATAAGTTCGGGTGGAGGGAGTGGTCATATGATCCAGCATAGTCCAGATAGCTCCAAACAAGGATAATTCTGGCATTGCTTTCTTCTTTTTCTTCCTGCTGTTTTTCTTAGTCTGCGTCACCTGGGGTGCTGCTGTACCAGACTCTACTTGCATGGTGGCCATGCTAGACTCAGCTGGCGTGCTAGCATCGAGTGTTGTGCTAGATTTTGCTGGCGCAGGAGTAGACTCTGTAGGCACCTTGTGTTTAACGTGTGCTTCAGACGTGGCATCTGGTCGGTCAAGCTCCATCTCCTTCAACATCATCATGGTACGGAACAGGTCGTCTTCACTGGTCGGATCTACACTTGCTTCCGGTACCGGTTTTTTCACAGGCTTTTTATCAAGAACGATTGAAGTGGGTATCTTGCCATCCTTGGTGATCTCGATACGATAACCTTCCAATGTATCAAACGAAGTCACTTTGGGTGCTGCGGTAGGTGCACAGGTTTCTTTTTCAACAATAGACAACGAGGCCGTGTCTTGGGTGGGTACAGTCTTTATTAAATGCTGGACGTAATTCTGTTTTAATTCTTGAGTGGAACGGCCCGTTTTCGATTCTCGTTGTTCTTGAATAGCTGTTCTACAAACAATACGATCAATAAGCTTTTTCTTAACCATCTCATTCCTTACTCAAAATCGTGTTCTAAAGGAATGATGTGTGCCTTGGGTGTCGAGTTTAGATCACGAAACCAAACGGGTTCTTCAGAAAGCTGCAGCACATAGTACTTTGTTTTACTAAAACAGGCGTCTGAGCAATACCGAGTACGTTCGCTTTGATCAAATACTTTTTGTTGACTAATGGATATACGATACTTTAATAGATCCTGAGGGCTCTGATCGCATAGGGGGTAACCGCACCAGTTCTGTACATTTCTTTCCTCTACAATTTCTGTGAATGTCTTTGGTTGAAGATAAAGAGTGGCACGTTCAAGTACATTGGCCTTTATCTTTGGCTGAGAGAACAGTTTTTCTTGCCACACAAACACTAGACGTTCAATTTTTTCTCTTTTTACTGCACTTTCTTTCACTAGCTTTTGTTTGGGTGTTAATGCTACTTTTTTCTTTCGGATCGGTCGAGTTGTTTTTTGCATCTATCGGTTTTCTTTTATAGTATTTGAAACTACGGAAGAGTTGTAAAAAAAAAATAAAAATAAAAATAAAAACTCGCCTGTTTTTATAATTCTTTTTTTTTTAAAAAAAAAAAGTAAATCATTGAATCTCGATGCAACGATTACAACGTACAACGGCTTTTTTAAATGTAAAAAGTCGTTTTTATTCACAGTCAATAAGAGGTAAGTAGACAGCGTAGGGTATATGTTTTTATTTTGAAAAGTAGAGAGACGACCATTGTATCCCACCCATGTACCGATTTCTTTTGCTGAACGTAGTATTTTGACTGTGGGCTCAGCCTTTACAGCACTTTATAACCCTTTGAGAGGAGATATGGTAGCCACCTTGGGTGAAACAACAGGCCATTTGTTTTTATCGCGCATGCGAGATACCATGCTTTTGTCGGAAGAAGGGCGTCAAATCCTGAAGGAAAGACCGATGATCAGCACAAAGACCATAGACTTTGACAGACTTCAACGTGAATGTGTACCTGGAACATTTGGTCATTCTTATATCGGTTGGTTAGAAGCAGAAGGAGTCACGCCCGATACACGCGCGGATGTAAAAAAAAAAAAAAAAAAAAAAAAAAAAAAAAAAAAAAGTATAGTAGAAAGACTCCTTTGTGTTGATTGCTCAATCGTTAGGTTCGTTTCGTGGACTGTGAGGAATTAGCTTATGTCATGACACGTTACCGCCAAATTCATGATTTTTTTCATACTCTGACTGGTTTAGGTGTGACAGTAGAAGAAGAAATCGCATTAAAGTGGTTTGAATGGGTTCAGACAGGACTACCTATGACCATGTTGTCTTCTCTCGTTGGACCCTTAAGACTTACATGGCCTGAGCGTGCTCGACTCTATGGACAGTATGTACCTTGGGCCTTACAAGCTGGTGCATCTTGTCAACCCTTGATGAACGTTTACTTTGAACATTACTTCCATATGCCTTTAGAT